>JAWWQZ010000115.1:0-249482 GCA_033815515.1 Cryptocheilus praepositus | reverse complement strand
AAGATCCTGTTTCAAAGATTAACGCAGTAATGATTCTAGCAATAGAGACGTCTTTCAAACTTTCAGTACAAATTGCTATTACTTTTTTGCCCCGATGTTTAATCGCTTGTTGCATGTCGGACGTTATGTAATCCCACCTGCAGTCAATTGCGACAAACGTGCAAACAACATTTAATAAATAAATAAAACAACGTATTCTTAGAGTTACGACGAAATGTTTTCTGTCGCGCCAACAGCGCCGCGAATAATTTCAAGGCAGTTCGCGATGGTGTTTCTTCCTTAAACAACGCGGTGTATTCTTTATGCTGCGATAGAGAATGCGAAGAATAATCTGTCAAACCGTAAGATTAGATCCTGTTTCAAAGATTAACGCAGTAATGATTCTAGCAATAGAGACGTCTTTCAAACTTTCAGTACAAATTGCTATTACTTTTTTGCCCCGATGTTTAATCGCTTGTTGCATGTCGGACGTTATGTAATCCCACCTGCAGTCAATTGCGACAAACGTGCAAACAACATTTAATAAATAAATAAAACAACGTATTCTTAGAGTTACGACGAAATGTTTTCTGTCGCGCCAACAGCGCCGCGAATAATTTCAAGGCAGTTCGCGATGGTGTTTCTTCCTTAAACAACGCGGTGTATTCTTTATGCTACGATAGAGAATGCGAAGAATAATCTGTCAAACCGTAAGATCCTGTTTCAAAGATTAACGCGGTAATGATTCTAGCAATAGAGACGTCTTTCAAACTTTCAGTACAAATTGCTATTACTTTTTTGCCCCGATGTTTAATCGCTTGTTGCATGTCGGACGTTATGTAATCCCACCTGCAGTCAATTGCGACAAACGTAAACAACATTTAATAAATAAATAAAACAACGTATTCTTAGAGTTACGACGAAATGTTTTCTGTCGCGCCAACAGCGCCGCGAATAATTTCAAGGCAGTTCGCGATGGTGTTTCTTCCTTAAACAACGCGGTGTATTCTTTATGCTGCGATAGAGAATGCGAAGAATAATCTGTCAAACCGTAAGATCCTGTTTCAAAGATTAACGCAGTAATGATTCTAGCAATAGAGACGTCTTTCAAACTTTCAGTACAAATTGCTATTACTTTTTTGCCCCGATGTTTAATCGCTTGTTGCATGTCGGACGTTATGTAATCCCACCTGCAGTCAATTGCGACAAACGTGCAAACAACATTTAATAAATAAATAAAACAACGTATTCTTAGAGTTACGACGAAATGTTTTCTGTCGCGCCAACAGCGCCGCGAATAATTTCAAGGCAGTTCGCGATGGTGTTTCTTCCTTAAACAACGCGGTGTATTCTTTATGCTGCGATAGAGAACGCGAAGAATAATCTGTCAAACCGTAAGATCCTGTTTCAAAGATTAACGCAGTAATGATTCTAGCAATAGAGACGTCTTTCAAACTTTCAGTACAAATTGCTATTACTTTTTTGCCCCGATGTTTAATCGCTTGTTGCATGTCGGACGTTATGTAATCCCACCTGCAGTCAATTGCGACAAACGTGCAAACAACATTTAATAAATAAATAAAACAACGTATTCTTAGAGTTACGACGAAATGTTTTCTGTCGCGCCAACAGCGCCGCGAATAATTTCAAGGCAGTTCGCGATGGTGTTTCTTCCTTAAACAACGCGGTGTATTCTTTATGCTGCGATAGAGAATGCGAAGAATAATCTGTCAAACCGTAAGATCCTGTTTCAAAGATTAACGCAGTAATGATTCTAGCAATAGAGACGTCTTTCAAACTTTCAGTACAAATTGCTATTACTTTTTTGCCCCGATGTTTAATCGCTTGTTGCATGTCGGACGTTATGTAATCCCACCTGCAGTCAATTGCGACAAACGTGCAAACAACATTTAATAAATAAATAAAACAACGTATTCTTAGAGTTACGACGAAATGTTTTCTGTCGCGCCAACAGCGCCGCGAATAATTTCAAGGCAGTTCGCGATGGTGTTTCTTCCTTAAACAACGCGGTGTATTCTTTATGCTGCGATAGAGAACGCGAAGAATAATCTGTCAAACCGTAAGATCCTGTTTCAAAGATTAACGCAGTAATGATTCTAGCAATAGAGACGTCTTTCAAACTTTCAGTACAAATTGCTATTACTTTTTTGCCCCGATGTTTAATCGCTTGTTGCATGTCGGACGTTATGTAATCCCACCTGCAGTCAATTGCGACAAACGTGCAAACAACATTTAATAAATAAATAAAACAACGTATTCTTAGAGTTACGACGAAATGTTTTCTGTCGCGCCAACAGCGCCGCGAATAATTTCAAGGCAGTTCGCGATGGTGTTTCTTCCTTAAACAACGCGGTGTATTCTTTATGCTGCGATAGAGAAGATCCTGTTTCGAAGAATAATCTGTCAAACCGTAAGATCCTGTTTCAAAGATTAACGCAGTGATGATTCTAGCAATAGAGACGTCTTTCAAACTTTCAGTACAAATTGCTATTACTTTTTTGCCCCGATGTTTAATCGCTTGTTGCATGTCGGACGTTATGTAATCCCACCTGCAGTCAATTGCGACAAACGTGCAAACAACATTTAATAAATAAATAAAACAACGTATTCTTAGAGTTACGACGAAATGTTTTCTGTCGCGCCAACAGCGCCGCGAATAATTTCAAGGCAGTTCGCGATGGTGTTTCTTCCTTAAACAACGCGGTGTATTCTTTATGCTGCGATAGAGAATGCGAAGAATAATCTGTCAAACCGTAAGATCCTGTTTCAAAGATTAACGCAGTAATGATTCTAGCAATAGAGACGTCTTTCAAACTTTCAGTACAAATTGCTATTACTTTTTTGCCCCGATGTTTAATCGCTTGTTGCATGTCGGACGTTATGTAATCCCACCTGCAGTCAATTGCGACAAACGTGCAAACAACATTTAATAAATAAATAAAACAACGTATTCTTAGAGTTACGACGAAATGTTTTCTGTCGCGCCAACAGCGCCGCGAATAATTTCAAGGCAGTTCGCGATGGTGTTTCTTCCTTAAACAACGCGGTGTATTCTTTATGCTGCGATAGAGAATGCGAAGAATAATCTGTCAAACCGTAAGATCCTGTTTCAAAGATTAACGCAGTAATGATTCTAGCAATAGAGACGTCTTTCAAACTTTCAGTACAAATTGCTATTACTTTTTTGCCCCAGATGTTTAATCGCTTGCGGTGTATTAGAGAATGCGAAGAATAATCTGTCATGTCGGACGTTATGTAATCCCACCTGCAGTCAATTGCGACAAACGTGCAAACAACATTTAATAAATAAATAAAACAACGTATTCTTAGAGTTACGACGAAATGTTTTCTGTCGCGCCAACAGCGCCGCGAATAATTTCAAGGCAGTTCGCGATGGTGTTTCTTCCTTAAACAACGCGGTGTATTCTTTATGCTGCGATAGAGAATGCGAAGAATAATCTGTCAAACCGTAAGATCCTGTTTCAAAGATTAACGCAGTAATGATTCTAGCAATAGAGACGTCTTTCAAACTTTCAGTACAAATTGCTATTACTTTTTTGCCCCGATGTTTAATCGCTTGTTGCATGTCGGACGTTATGTAATCCCACCTGCAGTCAATTGCGACAAACGTGCAAACAACATTTAATAAATAAATAAAACAACGTATTCTTAGAGTTACGACGAAATGTTTTCTGTCGCGCCAACAGCGCCGCGAATAATTTCAAGGCAGTTCGCGATGGTGTTTCTTCCTTAAACAACGCGGTGTATTCTTTATGCTGCGATAGAGAATGCGAAGAATAATCTGTCAAACCGTAAGATCCTGTTTCAAAGATTAACGCAGTAATGATTCTAGCAATAGAGACGTCTTTCAAACTTTCAGTACAAATTGCTATTACTTTTTTGCCCCGATGTTTAATCGCTTGTTGCATGTCGGACGTTATGTAATCCCACCTGCAGTCAATTGCGACAAACGTGCAAACAACATTTAATAAATAAATAAAACAACGTATTCTTAGAGTTACGACGAAATGTTTTCTGTCGCGCCAACAGCGCCGCGAATAATTTCAAGGCAGTTCGCGATGGTGTTTCTTCCTTAAACAACGCGGTGTGTTCTTTATGCTGCGATAGAGAACGCGAAGAATAATCTGTCAAACCGTAAGATCCTGTTTCAAAGATTAACGCAGTAATGATTCTAGCAATAGAGACGTCTTTCAAACTTTCAGTACAAATTGCTATTACTTTTTTGCCCCGATGTTTAATCGCTTGTTGCATGTCGGACGTTATGTAATCCCACCTGCAGTCAATTGCGACAAACGTGCAAACAACATTTAATAAATAAATAAAACAACGTATTCTTAGAGTTACGACGAAATGTTTTCTGTCGCGCCAACAGCGCCGCGAATAATTTCAAGGCAGTTCGCGATGGTGTTTCTTCCTTAAACAACGCGGTGTATTCTTTATGCTGCGATAGAGAATGCGAAGAATAATCTGTCAAACCGTAAGATCCTGTTTCAAAGATTAACGCAGTAATGATTCTAGCAATAGAGACGTCTTTCAAACTTTCAGTACAAATTGCTATTACTTTTTTGTCCCGATGTTTAATCGCTTGTTGCATGTCGGACGTTATGTAATCCCACCTGCAGTCAATTGCGACAAACGTGCAAACAACATTTAATAAATAAATAAAACAACGTATTCTTAGAGTTACGACGAAATGTTTTCTGTCGCGCCAACAGCGCCGCGAATAATTTTAAGGCAGTTCGCGATGGTGTTTCTTCCTTAAACAACGCGGTGTGTTCTTTATGCTGCGATAGAGAACGCGAAGAATAATCTGTCAAACCGTAAGATCCTGTTTCAAAGATTAACGCAGTAATGATTCTAGCAATAGAGACGTCTTTCAAACTTTCAGTACAAATTGCTATTACTTTTTTGCCCCGATGTTTAATCGCTTGTTGCATGTCGGACGTTATGTAATCCCACCTGCAGTCAATTGCGACAAACGTGCAAACAACATTTAATAAATAAATAAAACAACGTATTCTTAGAGTTACGACGAAATGTTTTCTGTCGCGCCAACAGCGCCGCGAATAATTTCAAGGCAGTTCGCGATGGTGTTTCTTCCTTAAACAACGCGGTGTATTCTTTATGCTGCGATAGAGAATGCGAAGAATAATCTGTCAAACCGTAAGATCCTGTTTCAAAGATTAACGCAGTAATGATTCTAGCAATAGAGACGTCTTTCAAACTTTCAGTACAAATTGCTATTACTTTTTTGCCCCGATGTTTAATCGCTTGTTGCATGTCGGACGTTATGTAATCCCACCTGCAGTCAATTGCGACAAACGTGCAAACAACATTTAATAAATAAATAAAACAACGTATTCTTAGAGTTACGAGGAAATGTTTTCTGTCGCGCCAACAGCGCCGCGAATAATTTCAAGGCAGTTCGCGATGGTGTTTCTTCCTTAAACAACGCGGTGTATTCTTTGTGCTGCGATAGAGAACGCGAGGAATAATCTGTCAAACCGTAAGATCCTGTTTCAAAGATTAACGCAGTAATGATTCTAGCAATAGAGACGTCTTTCAAACTTTCAGTACAAATTGCTATTACTTTTTTGCCCCGATGTTTAATCGCTTGTTGCATGTCGGACGTTATGTAATCCCATCTGCAGTCAATTGCGACGAACGTGCAAACAACATTTAAATCGTCTTAATCGGCATAGCCGGCACTTACGATGCAAATTAGATGCAATTACATTGTCAGCGACAAAACGCTCATCTCGATCATTTGTAATAGACTGAACGTTTACTCTGTGATCTGTTCACCTTTGCGATGTTAGACTTCGTCATTACTTAAGTCAGTTTGTTTTTCATCCCGCTTCGTTAGGACGCCTTGATGTAGCAATTACGAATCGATGTAAATATAAGAAACGCGCTGCTAATTCTAGAGATCCTAGACAAATCTAGAGATTCTTGAATTGTAAATGGTCTAATCCCAAAACAAGCTAGACAAGGTCTAAAAAATTAATAGTTCTAAAAAGAATTGTTTCTAAGCACCCCTCTATATAACATCACCACTAGAATGAAGTAAGTCTTATTTATACAACAGTATTAACACTAGATTGACGGAGCGAGTCAATTTGACTCACTTGCACTTTTACTGTGATATATATATAACAATTTTATGTCATTTTTTTTTTAATCACTTTTTGGTTTTTCATAGAACAATGAAAGGTATACAAAAAGTAATTCCTATTCCACCCTACTCCCTTACTTCCAATAATTCATATGTGCTATACCTATTTTGCCGGATACGAGTCAAATTGACTCACCGTTTTAGACACACGTAACTTATTTCCTTTTCATAAAAACCTGTTGTAAACGTTCTGGTGGGAGAGTTTTCATATTATAATTTGTTCATTCAATGCTGTAAAATTATTTGTTGCAAACTATCCTGTTGAAATCTTTCATTTTGACTTATGGCACCGGAGAAGGGTCAAGAATGAAGCCAGTGGATCAAATATTCCCTTGAGCGAGTTTGTTGTGTGTAAACTGACTGAGCCATATTTAGGTTGTGCACGAACTATTACGACAGATAATTTCTTCACAAGCCTATCACTTGCAAAAAAGTTACGGGCCAACAAAACTTCTTTGGTCGGAACAATACGATCAAATAGAAAAGAATTGCCCCAAATTGCAAAAGCGAAAAAGGACAAAATGACACGCTACTCTACAAAACTTTATAAAACGGAGACCTGTACACTAACCATGTATAAAAGTAAAGCCAATAAAAAAGTTTTATTATTGAGCTCAAAACATCGCAATGTAGGAATTGCAAAAAATGAAAAACGTGTCCCGGAAACTATATCTTTTTATAATAATACTAAGTATGGAGTCGATATACTGGATCAAATGGCGCGAAAATATAGTACCAAAGCAGGTTTCCGCAGATGGCCCGTTCACGTGTTCTACAACATTTTAGATTTGGCAGCAATCAATGCTTGGGTCATATATAAAGATGTGACTCAAGTACAAATGTCAAGAAAAGAATTTCTTTTGCAACTGGCGGAAGAGTTAAGCGGAAATTACGATAATGAAGCCGAAAGTACTTCGACTTTATCTAATATACAAAATATTGAAAACCGTGGAAATTGCCAGGTACAAGTGTCATGCAACAGAAACAGAAGCAAGGGCGTTTGTAGCAAATGTAATAAAAAAATATGCGGAAAGTGTATTTTAAGAACTAAATATGTATGCAAAAAGTGTGTGGAATAAAGTTTATTTGTAATAAAATTTTATTATTTTAAAAAACCTGCATTTTTGACGATTGAGTCAAATTGACTCAATCAGGCAAAATAGGTATACAACCAACCTCCAGCAATCTAGTGTTAACACTTTGACTGCCATGATAGTCACCGCTGACCGGCGCAAGAGATTTTACTGAAGATCCAAACTATTCGCAATGAGTAGCAATAAATATTATATAAATGCAGTTATTGTTAGAATAATGATGCGATCCTTTGGTCTTCAATACCTGCACATCATGTACCTTTTGCATAATTGAGTCAAATGCTGTAGTATTTTATAGCACCGCCGTTCTAATACAGCAAAATCTGCTCGGCAGTCAAAATGTTAAAACCGCAACGCGGTGAAGTACTACAGAATATGATTGAGTTGTGCAAAATGAAAATAATGCGAAGGCATCGGAGAACAAAGAATTTAAACACTATTTAATATTAATTGCATTTACAAAATCATAAATGCGTGGTGGTCACCGCTGACCGGCGCAAGAGATTTTACTGAAGATCCAAAATAGTCGCAATGAGTAGCAATAATTATTTTATAAATGCAGTTATTGTTAGAATAATGATGCGATCCGTTGGTCTTCAATACCTGCACATCATGTACCTTTTGCATAGTTCAGTCAAACGGTGTAGTATTTTATAGCATCGCCGTTCTAATACAGCAAAATCTGCTCGGCAGTCAACGTGTTAAAACCGCAACGCGATGAAGTACTACAGAATATGATTGAATTGTGCAAAATGAAAATAATGCGAAGGCATCGGAGAACAAAGAATTTAAACACTATTTAATATTAATTGCATTTACAAAATCATAAATGCGTGGTGGTCGCCGGTGACCGGCGCAAGAGATTTGACTGAAAATCCAAAATATTCGCAATGGATAGCAATAATTATTTTATAGATGCAGTTATTGTTAGAATAGTGATGCGATCCTTTGGTCCCCAATACCAGCACATTATTTACATTTTGCATAATTCAGTAAAACGCTGTAGTATTTCATAGCATCGCCGTTCTAATACAGCAAAATCTGCTCGGTAGTCAACGTGTTAAAACCGCAACGCGATGAAGTACTACAGAATATGATTGAATTCTGCAAAATGAAAATAATGCGAAGGCATCGGAGAACAAAGAATTTAAACAATATTTAATATTAATTGCATTTACAAAATCATAAATGCGTGGTGGTCACCGGTGACCGGCACAAGAGATTTTACTGAAGATCCAAAATATTCGCAATGGGTAGCAATAATTTTTTTATAAATGCAGTTATTGTTAGAATAGTGAAGCGATCCTTTGGTCTTCAAAACCTGCACATCATGTACCTTTTGCATAATTCAGTCAAACGCTGTAGTATTTTATGGCATCGCCGTTCTAATACAGCAAAATACACACGGCAGTCAACGTGTTAACACATTGCGGACGGATGACGAGATATCTCGTCATTGCTATTTCGTCGTTCGGGGCCATTGACGAGATATATCGTCTTGCATATTCTGTCGTTTGAGGCAGGTGACGAGATATCACACAGTTGCAACGTGATTGTCAGCCGCAGTTTTTCGAAATTTGTGTTGCGAATTAATTATTTGAAGCTCTGAGATATGGATAGCGACAAAACGATTAGCAATGTTACAGAATTATTTGCGGACAGTTTAACGGATACATCAAGTGATGACGAGAATATGAAGATTTGCGAGGACTTTGTCGTGTTCCACTTCACTTACTGTTATGTTTTACGAAATATCATACTTTAAAAAATGTTTAGTTTTAACACATTTTTACCTATTTATAAATATTAAAAAAAAACATTTATATTTAAGGTTGTTAAAAATAAATATTTTACGGGACAATGATTTTTAACATGTTGATAGCCAAACGTATTTTGCTCTATTAGAATGCACCGTTCCAATAGAAATTGCTTTTACAAGATTCCAAACAGGCTTCATTGCGAATTTTTTGCATTTTGGCAGTCAACGTGTTAACTACTAACAAATCATCACTAATTTAAAAATATTTGACGCAAAAAAAATACCCGGCCACTGGGTACGATTAGCAATAGAATGCCCAGTCCGCAAAGTGTTAACAGAAACCCATTTGTACAATAGACTCCTACAGCCGATGCCCAGGGCCCCGAAACACGTAGAACTACACGATCAAATAAAGCATTCACCCGTAACAACCAAAAATGACTTGAAATGATGAAACAGGTTCGATCGCAATGAAACTAAATCCGATACACTGAAGATTGCCGCCCTCGGAAATTGTGTCGCTTTTCTCGGCAATCGCACTTACATCTCTTGGAACGCGAGCGACTGAAATAATGAACGAGCCGAGCGGAAGAAAGACGAGCCATCGAGTGTTCGTTCGGTTCGGCGTGAAGGAGTGTTAAAAAGTCTCCTTGGACGGGATCCAATAGATTCCGCCGCAGTGCCGGCAACGAGAGAGAAAAGGGAACAAACAATGGCGGCTTTAATTACCTCGTATAGACGGTGAGGAGTCGGCAATGTCGGTCGCCAGGTCGACGAAGTCCTCCAGGCCTCCGCCGTCGCCCCCGCAGTCCATCATCGTGTCCTGGAAAAGGATAAAAAAGACAATCCGTTCTAGATTCGTTCGTCAATATACGGGGACAGGCATAGGATTACTTATTCTAACGGGGCTCGCAGTAATTGCGAAATCTAAAGCTCAGTGTTGCGAGAATTGACCTTCTTGATATTGTGTATAGAGTGATCGAAAATAATAGGGGCAAATTTATACTGTATATTGCCGAGGTGAAATAGATGGGAAGTTACCATAAATACATTGAACCTGAAAATGGTTTATTAGAAAAATGGGTAGAATCAACGATTTGTGGGCAGCCGTTAACACTTTGACTGCCACGATGGTCACCGCTGACCGACGCAAGAGATTTTACTGAAGATCCAAAATATTTGCAATGGGTAGCAATTATTATTTTACAAATGCAGTTATTGTTAAAATAGTGATGCGATTCTTTGGTCTCCAATACCTGCACATTATTTACCTTTTGCATAATTCAGTGAAACGCTGTAGTATTTCATAGCATCACCGTTTTAATACAGCAAAATCTGCTCGGCAGTCAACGTGTTAAAACCGCAACGCGATGAAGTACTACAGAATATGATTGAATTGTGCAAAATGAAAATAATGCGAAGGCATCGGAGAACAAAGAATTTAAACACTATTTAATATTAATTGCATTTACAAAATCATAAATGCGTGGTGGTCACCGGTGACCGGCGCAAGAGATTTTACTGAAAATCCAAAATATTCGCAATGGGTAGCAATAATTATTTTATAGATGCAGTTATTGTTAGAATAGTGATGCGATCCGTTGGTCCCCAATACCTGCACATTATGTACCTTTTGCATAATTCAGTGAAACGCTGTAGTATTTTATAGCATCGCCGTTTTAATACAGCAAAATCTGCTCGGCAGTCAACGTGTTAAAACCGCAACGCGATGAAGTACTACAGAATATGATTGAATTGTGCAAAATGAAAATAATGCGAAGGCATCGGAGAACAAATAATTTAAACACTATTTAAAATTAATTGCATTTACAAAATCATAAATGCGTGGTGGTCACCGGTGACCGGCGCAAGAGATTTTACTGAAGATCCAAAATACTCGCAATGGGTAGCAATAATAATTTTATAAATCCAGTTATTGTTAGAATAGTGATGCGATTCTTTGGTCTCCAATACCAGCATATTATTTACATTTTGCATAATTCAGTAAAACGCTGTAGTATTTCATAGCATCGCCGTTTTAATACAGCAAAATCTGCTCGGCAGTCAAGGTGTTAAAACCGCAACGCGATGAAGTACTACAGAATATGATTGAATTTTGCAAAAAGAAAATAATGCGAAGGCATCGGAGAAGAAAGAATTTAAACACTATTTAATATTAATTGCATTTACAAAATCATAAATCCGTGGTGGTCACCGGTGACCGGCACAAGAGATTTTACTGAAGATCCAAAATATTTGCAATGGGTAGCAATTATTATTTTGTAAATGCAGTTATTGTTAGAATAGTGATGCGATTCTTTGGTCTTCAATATTTTTGCACATTATGTACATTTCGCATCATTCAGTCAAACGTTGTAGAATTTTATAGCATCGCCGTTTTAATACTGCAAAATCTGCTCGGCAGTCAACGTGTTAGAACCGCAACGCGATGAAGTACTACAGAATATGATTGAATTGTGCAAAATGAAAATAATGCGAAGGCATCGGAGAACAAAGAATTTAAACACTATTTAATATTAATTGCATTTACAAAATCATAAATGCGTGGTGGTCACCGGTGACCGGCGCAAGAGATTTGTCTGAAGATCCAAAATATTCGCAATGGGTAGCAATAATTATTTTATAGATGCAGTTATTGTTAGAATAGTGATGCGATACTTTAGGCTTCAATACCTGCACATTATGTACATTTCGCATCATTCAGTCAAAGGCTATAGTATTTGATAACATCGCCGCTTTAATATAGCAAAATACGCAGGGCAGTCAATGTGTTAAAAGCTGGTCGCGCTGTGTGCAAAGTCATTTCTTGCAAAAACTTCACTTTGTCATTACTAAAAATTCTGTATGATAATATGAAAGTAAAAACATCTGCAAGCATCGCTATTACTATTATTAATTTAAAATATAATTATTTGTTAAAAAATTCAGAAATCAAGAAGCTCGATGCATTTTAAAATAGTGTTTATCAAATTATTCGTTGCCTTAATGCAAGCAATTTTTTCTACGACGTTTTTCCATATTTTCATCGTGCGGCAAGACAAAAAATCGTGTACCGTTCCTGGTCACACACCCTATATACTGAATGTACGAATACAGAGGATGTAAGAAATATGGAATGGAGACCGTACATCGCGTGTGAATATGGTTATCTCACTGGCGGTATCGACAACGAGTCGTCTTCCAATTATGGGGTTCTTGATAAATGAACGGCGCGCAGCTGAACCATATACAATTGCACTCGAAAATCGCCGAAGGCTGTTGCGCGAAAGTTAACTATCTGGCAGCCATCCTTTGAATGCGCCCAATGGCAAGTGGTCATGTCAACCCGTCCCAGAAAACTAATAATCGAGACAATAAAAAATAATATTAAGATTGGTAAGTTAAGGGGACATTCTACTTTCTCGGGTCGAAAAAATCGATTTTTTTTTATTACCTTATTCGAAAGTATATACTTTAACGTATACTTAAGTAATACGTAATCTTTACGTATTACTTAACGTAAAAGATTAAGTGTGCGCGTCATTTTATAAGGAGCTTTCATTTTCACTTCTATTGGTGGTATTTCAATGTATGGAATTAAGTGTGCGTGTCAATTTTATAAGAAGCTTTCTGTATCAATGTAAAAAACTAAGTCTGCGTGCCAATTTTAATAAGAAGCTTTCATTATCATTTCTACCGGCGGTATTTTACTGTCAAAGATTAAGTGTGCGCGTCAATTTTACAAGAAGCTTCCACAACTACTTCTATCGGTGATATTTTAAGGTGAAAAATTAAGTGTGTGCAATTTTACGAGAACCTCTCATTGTCAGTTCTATTGACCGCAGCATAAAAAAATGAAATGCCCGCGAAACTTCATATTGCTTGCACATCAGCATTCGACTGCAACCGGTTCACGGCGCAAAAATCTTTAAACGTCGCTGCCCCGAAATATATTTCCCTGTGATTAACCCTTAGCGCTTCGGCACATTTTCGCAGCGGAACTAGTGAAACGCAGTTTTATTTTAAGTGAGAAGAATTACACGTGCTTGTGAATGTTTTTAATTATATTTATTTTATAGATTTGCAGTTTCTTCTTGCAAATGAAAGATAAATTTTAAATTTTGTAATTCACCATGATGTGATATCTTTGGAAACAATCGCCCATGTGCATCCTGGGTTTACTTGGGCAAGTGTCACAGTAATCACTTGTTTGACGTCTGCCATCCTTTTGTTTCCTTGTAGAAAACACAACACAGTCCCTCTTTTATGTAGTATAATTTCAGAACCACTATTTGAAGTGTCAGAATTATAATCAACATTCTCTTTCGCAATACCTTTTAACACTTGAAAATCAAACACGTCTTCACTACCGCTCAACTCTAAATTCTCATCGTAATAATTATTTTTCTCCATGTTGCTAACTACAAAAAAGTCAAAAAATTGTTTAATTGTAACAGTGCATAGACTGATCACGTTTTAACCACAGTTATCAATTGCCACCGCCGACGATACCGCAGCACTTTAAGGGGACATTCTACATTCTCGGGTCGAAAAAATCGATTTTTTTTTATCGCCTTATTCGAAAGTATATACTTTCGAGATTATGTCCTTAAATTTGCAGCGATAAATTCGAAAAATTGGGAAAGTTATAGGCCTCGCATTTAACCCACCTCGCTCAGATAGAACGGTAACGTGGCTTGACCGGTCGGGCCGTTTTTCTCTTTCGGCGATCTTTATTTATTCTAAGAAATTATCTAATTCTGGAAACGATTTAAAAGAGAAGATCACCCAAATGTAAAAATTGCATTGGTAAAAATTACGAAGGAGTGTGTTCCGCGCACCAAAATAACATCTAAATATCATCTTACCCTTGACCTTGACGATGTCTGTTATGTTTATTGCTTTCTGAACATGAATTCAGTATTCAAACAGTTTTCAAAAGAGACGTATCGTTTTAATATGGATCGAAAACAAAGTAAATTTGTCAATTCGAGACCCTGTCGTTCGCAAAAAAGAAAGTTTATTGGAAATCAGCATACAAGTGAATGCAGTTTAGAGTACGCTAGTACATCGGCAGAAAAATGAAAAGAAAATGCTGATCTGCATGTAAACATTGATCCGGCTATGAATTATTGCATATTGCAATTTACTACGTAAGAATCTTTTATATACAAAAATTCGATATGCAAAACTTTAAATGCGTTTTTCTCAGTACTATATTTTTTCAACTGGCGTGCACGATTCCAAAAAAACTATTCGATCAATCGGTCCGAGATTTTAATATGTTATTCTACATACTTATGCCTATCGTATGAACCACGGGTGTGTTAATTAATCAATATTTTCTCATTTTTTTCCATCATAAAAAGACGGAAAAATGCCATTTTCGTGAACCTAATTTTGGAAAGTCAGTCATTTTGAAAGTTTTCATGCAAACTCTTTCTCCGTGGTTCATGCGATAGTGGTTAGTATGTAAATTAAGATTCCTGTTCTGTTTCTTTTTTCTGATTATCCCAACGACCGCAATCACGCACGCCAGTGAGTATGAATTTTTTGAAGGTGCTCCAGCAATCAAGAAGAATTTATATGAAAAAAATTTGAAAAAACATAAAAAAAAATATTTTTGTATAAACAAAGGTCGATATGATACAATGTGAAAGTTTCAAATTGCTGCATTTCTATTAGGTTCGAGGGAAAGTTCTGTCGTATTTTTAATAGGCAGGTAATTTTTCTTGAAAATAAAAAAACATCTGGCTAGTGAGCCATTCGGATTTTTTTTTGTTTTTTATAGCTGCTGTGTAATATAAAAGGAGTCCTTTTTTACCGTTCATCATTTACTTGTGATATTTAAAGTGAAAAACATGTCAGTAGATAAAGTGCATTTACAACACTGCATTTTGTATAAATTCCAAAAAGGAAGCAACGGATCGGTTGCATGTAAAAATTTATGTGCAGTATTTGGAAAAGATATTGTAAATGTTCGTACTTGTCAAAGATGGTTTAGCAAATTTCGTTTCGGGGATCTGAGCCTCCAAGAAAGTGTTCGATCTGGACGACCATCCAAGATCGATAATGATGTTTTGCGATCCATGTTGGAAAATAATCCACATTTAACAAGTCGAGAAATTGCAGAAGAGTTTGGCATTCATCATACAACACATTAAATGTATTATGATTAATATTAAACACATATTTTTATAAATGAATTCAAATAGTTTCTTTAAAATACGACAGAACTTTCCCTCCAACCCAATATTTTCGATAAGAAAAAAATGATTGAAAATCAGTAAAATTTTTCGATGAGAAAGTAGAATGTCCCCTCAAACGGTTATGCACTGTGCGAAGAAAATACTGTGTTCAGAAATAACGAGCCAATTTAAACGGGTTGCGCTTATGCGGACGGAATTTCGCACTACGATGTTTCGTCTAGCTTGAATAATCTAGTAGGTTGCTTACGCGCGAGTAATTTTTCTTGTTCCCCTCAGTCTGCGCGGCTGCGATACTTGCGGAGATTAACTCATTCGAGACGACGATTTTTTTCGAACACGGTCCCCAGGAGCGAATTTTTTTTTTCTTTATATTGTTCATTTTTAATAAAAAAAAACATGTTTACTATGGAAATCACCCAATTCGTAAGTGAATTCACATAAATAAGATCATTGCACACCAGGTGTGCAGGTCGATCCTCGGAAAATTTTTATTGCGAGGAACGGATTGAACACCATGTGTGCAATGTAAGGTAAAATGAAAATACGTCATTAAAAAATGTAGAAACATTTATTTCAAAAATATTTACGTAATATAAAATCGTTATTTTGCTTTCAATAATAAAGAACAGAATATAATGCAAAGAAAATGTTTAAAAAGTAGTAAAAAGTTAAAAAAAATAAGTTGAATAATGAAAAAAATAACATAAACGAGAAATAAATTTTTAGAAAAATGTCTAAAGATAATAAAGTAATGTAACTCAGTAATAAAAAAAGTATATAATTTTCTAAATACATTTTTAGGAAATAGTACACTGATCGTAAAGTAATTACGTGTATACATTAGTTGGGTGGTGGTAGCGCTTGAAACATTTTCCCAAACATAACCCAGGATTACCGACACAAGCAGTACAAGAGTAATTATTACGTTTATATTTTCCTTCTTTGTAGCACTATCGGCAATTCATAGTATTTTACATGTAAGAAAGGCTTCAAATAATTTTTAGATTTTTGGTACACAGTAAAACCAATGCCAAATTTTGATTCCTTGTACCTTGCAGATTTCATTAGTTCAAGGAAAATCTTATTTCGACGACTAGTTTACTCAGAATAACTGATAGTTGCATATTACTGTTATTGCACACACGGTGTGCAAGCCGTCTTATAACCTCGGAAATCAATTGCACACACGGTGTGCAATCGGTCTCGATTGGGTTAAAAGCGTCTTTGGTCACAGTGCTTTCCTTTTGTTTACGCTGCTTCCTCTATTTTTCTAGTCTTCTTGATTTTTGTTCTGCCCGGCAACTCTCAACGTCGGAAGGGTGTAAAAGACCAACGGGTAATTGAGTATTTTGTAAGGCAACAGGATACGACCAGTTGCCATGGGGTGTAGTTAAAAAATGCAAATATTCATTTCATTCTCGCGATGTCGCAAATGAACGTCGTTTCTCCATAAAGTTCCACCTCCTATTTTTCATCTCCTTCAATTTATTTTCTCCCTCCCTTCTGTCAGCTAAATATTCCATACCAAAAATTAATTTCACTCTGACATGTGTCGATTATAAATTATTTGCTTTCGCGTAACTCCAATTTCCTTTTTAATCTCGTAATTTATCGCATAATTAAGCATTATACAGGAAAAGCGGATATGACCGCTTGCCGTGGGGTGTAGTTCGAAAAATTCAAAAAAATTTTCCAGTCTTGCGTATCTCGCTTATAAATTGCATTCCTTCGACTAACTCCAATTTTTTTCCCCCGTAATATGGTTCCGCAACGATGCTGCTCCGATTATGCACGTCTCTTCCGCATCGCATACCATCCCCTATTTTCTGCTCCTCTCTCAATTTTTTTCACGTCCCTTTTGTACTTTTGCAGTCAAACGTTCACTAGCGAAGCGGCGCAAAAGAGTAGCGCGAGTTTATTTTCCGATATTGTGTCGCACGGTTCGCTTTGTGTTTACATCGCTCCCGGGGGGTGCGCTTTTTAAATGACTGAAAGGGAAAACCTTTGGGCACGATCGATGTTTCATGAGCGCATTGTTTTTCGTTCCGTCGGCGACGCGTGGAAAAGCTTGAATATGTAAATAAATTTGAATGCTGATTCGTCGGATGACATTAAAGCGTGCTGTGGATTGTTTTAAGGCAGGCTGTTACTATGTTTTTTTGCATAGGGTGTATTGATTGTTGGTGTCACCCGCCGAAGAGAAATGGAAATTGAATGGTTTTGGGTTTCGTGCGACGGTTTATGGAATGTCGTATTATAAGTGAGTAGGTGGGGGTAATTTGTAAAACGTCGTTTGTTATGCATGAATTGTGCTTAGTTATTTTATTACCGTTTTCAAGCCTCAATTTGGTCAGCCCCCGTGATTCTGTGGATCGTACAGTGTGTTAATAACCATAAAAGAGATTTATATTTCAATGACTGCAAAGAGTTAATACAATTACTTCGAAGTCAGTATATGAATATGTAGCATTAACCGATTTTATTTTTTTCATTTCTTTTCTTTTAGCTGCCATTTTAATGTGCTAATTATCTAAACGTCCAAATTGCCTATAAACGGTCATGAAAATTTTGTTTGCATAGGGTATATTGATTGTTGGTGTCACCCGCCGAAGAGAAATGGAAATTCAATGGTTTTGGGTTTCGTGCGACGGTTTATGGAATGTCGTATTATAAATGAGTAGGTGGGGGTAATATGTAAAACGTCGTTTGTTTTGCATGAATTGTGCTTAGTTATTTTATTACCGTTTTCAAGCCTCAATTTGGTCAGCCCCCGTGATTCTGTGGATCGTACAGTGTGTTAATAATCATAAAAGAGATTTATATTTCAATGACTGCAAAGAGTTAATACAATTACTTCGAAGTCAGTATATGAATATGTAGCATTAACCGATTTTATTTTTTTCATTTCTTTTCTTTTATCTGCCATTTTAATGTGCTAATTATCTAAACGTCCAAATTGCCTATAAACGGTCATGAAAATTTTGTTTGCATAGGGTATATTGATTGTTGGTGTCACCTGCCGAAGAGAAATGGAAATTGAATGGTTTTGGGTTTCGTGCGACGGTTTATGGAATGTCGTATTATAAGTGAGTAGGTGGGGGTAATATGTAAAACGTCGTTTGTTATGCATGAATTGTGCTTAGTTATTTTATTACCGTTTTCAAGCCTCAATTTGGTCAGCCCCCGTGATTCTGTGGATCGTACAGTGTGTTAATAACCATAAAAGAGATTTATATTTCAATGACTGCAAAGAGTTAATACAATTACTTCGAAGTCAGTATATGAATATGTAACATTAACCGATTTTATTTTTTTCATTTCTTTTCTTTTAGCTGCCATTTTAATGTGCTAATTATCTAAACGTCCAAATTGCCTATAAACGGTCATGAAAATTTTGTTTGCATAGGGTATATTGATTGTTGGTGTCACCCGCCGAAGAGAAATGGAAATTGAATGGTTTTGGGTTTCGTGCGACGGTTTATGGAATGTCGTATTATCAGTTAGTAGGTTGGGGTAATATGTAAAACGTCGTTTGTTATGCATGAATTGTGCTTAGTTATTTTATTACCGTTTTCAAGCCTCAATTTGGTCAGCCCCCGTGATTCTGTGGATCGTACAGTGTGTTAATAACCATAAAAGAGATTTATATTTCAATGACTGCAAAGAGTTAATACAATTACTTCGAAGTCAGTATATGAATATGTAGCATTAACCGATTTTACTTTTTTCATTTCTTTTCTTTTAGCTGCCATTTTAATGTGCTAATTATCTAAACGTCCAAATTGCCTATAAACGGTCATGAAAATTTTGTCAAATTCTCCTTATTCAATTGCCGTCTTAATGTGCCAATTATCAAAACGCTCGTATCGCCCGTCACGAATCAACTAATTTTCTTCGACCTCGGCATTGTAAGCGGGTATTCTCCCACCTAATTTTTTCGATCCCCTTCGTTTCGTCGTCATTTTACACGCCAATTACGAAAACGTCGAAATTCCGCTCGTCCGTTATCACCCACGTCACCGTTTAAGCGGTTATCCAAAAGCGAAGTGGCCCATTCGCAGACCCCCTAAGTGCCACCTGAGCCACTCATGAGCATAAAACGTTCGGTAACTCTCAGAAAACCGCGCGCTGCCCAGAGCCACGTCAATTTCCTTCATGTCGAGTCAATTCCGCATCCTGCCTGTTATTATCCGCCACTCCGATATTATTATACCCGTGAAGCCCTGACTCCTCGTAAACTCGGCGAAGCCTTGCGGGGCACCGAAGGAGAGGCATCGAAGGAGAGGCACCGACATTCGGACTTGTGCGCGACTTGTTGCCTCACTCTCTGGATCCCCGGGGCACCCACGGCTACCGAATGGGCGTTTTATGGCGGACGACCTTGGCCGTTCGTAAATTTCGAAAATTTATTACGGCCAACCGAGAGGCGGCGGTCGAGTACGCACCGACGAAACTATCCACGTCGACCTCTGCGACTTGTACGACTCGATTGAGTGTGTGTGTGTGTGCGTATGCTTGTGTACGTATACCCAGTGACCCACTGATGCCGGTAATAAAGTGGCAAAACGGGCGAGAGGTAAATTATTACACCGGGCGTAGTGTACGGTGGTTTTCCGCGCACGATGCATCGACTCTTGGACGTTTCGAAATGTTTCCCGTTTTTCGGGGAATGCGCCGCGAGAGGGTGGGAGTGAGATGGGACGTGACGGTAGGTGAAAGTATTTGCCGCGGATGCGGAATTTTCGATGCTTCTGCGCCCGCGCGCTTTGACGGCCGCACGGTTCACTGAATGATACGAACGCACGGACCGAATAATTTATTTTAACACGTTGACTGCCAAGAGTATTTTGCTACGTCAGAACCGCGATGCGCTGAAATTCTGCAGAGTATGATAAAATCGTGGAAAATGAAGGTAACGCAGAGTTGTTGGAAGCCAAAGTATTGAACCACCGTTCCAATATCAATTGCTTTTACAAGATTGCAAATAGGAGTTTTTGCAAATTTTTTGCATTTTTAGTAAAATCTTTTGCGCCGGTCACCGGTACAAAGTATTGAAGCACCGCTCCAATATCAATTCCTTTTACAAGATTGCAAATATGATTCTTTGCGAATTTTTTGCATTTTTAGTAAAATCTTTTGCGCCGGTCACCGGTACAAAGTATTGAAGCGCCGTTCCAATATCAATTCCTTTTACAAGATTGCAAATAGGATTTTTTGCAAATTTTTTGCATTTTTAGTAAAATCTTTTGCGCCGGTCACCGGTACAAAGTATTGAAGCGCCGTTCCAATATCAATTGCTTTTACAAGATTGCAAACAGGCTTCATTGCAAATTTCTTGCATTTTTAGTAAAATCTTTTGCACCGGTCACCGATGACCACCGTGGCAGTTAACGTGTTAACATTTTGACTGCCAAGCGTATTTTGCTATGTTAGGACTACGATGCGATGAAATACTGCAGAGTATCATAAAATCGTGCAAAATAAAGGTAATGCAGAGTTGTTGGAAGCCAAAGTATTGATGCACCGCTCCAATATCAATTCCTTTTACAAGATTGCAAATATGATCCTTTGCGAATTTGTTGCATTTTTAGTAAAATCTTTTGCGCCGGTCACCGGTACAAAGTATTGAAGCGCCGTTCCAATATCAATTGCTTTTACAAGATTCCAAACAGGCTTCAGTGCGAACTTTTTGCATTTTTAGTCAAATCTTTTGTGCCGGTCACTGGTGACCACCGTGGCAGTCAACGGGTTAACACTTTGACTGCCAAGCGTATTTTGCTGTTAGAACCGCGATGCGTTGAAATACTGCATAGTGTCATAATAAAATCTTGCAAAATTAAGGTAACGCAGAGTTGTTGAAAGCCAAAGTATTGAAGCACCGTTCGAATATCAATTGCTTTTACAAGATTGCAAATAGGATTTTTTGCAAATTTTTTGCATTTTTAGTAAAATCTTTTGCGTCGGTCACCGGTACAAAGTATTGAAGCATCGCTCCAATATCAATTCCTTTTACAAGATTGCAAATAGGATTTTTTGCAAATTTTTTGCATTTTTAGTAAAATCTTTTGCGCCGGTCACCGGTACAAAGTATTGAAGCGCCGTTCCAATATCAATTGCTTTTACAAGATTGCAAACAGGCTTCATTGCAAATTTCTTGCATTTTTACGTAAAATCTTTTGCACCGGTCACCGATGACCATTTAACGTTTAACATTTTGACTGCCAAGCGTATTTTGCTACGTTAGAACCGCGATGCGTTGAAATACTGCAGAGTATGATTAAATCGTGCAAAATCAAGGTAACGCAGAGTTGTTGGAAGCCAAAGTATTGAAGCACCGTTCAAATATCAATTGCTCTTACAAGATCGCAAATAAGCTTCATAGGGAATTTTTTGCATTTTTAGTAAAATCTTTTGCGCCGGTCACCGGTACAAAGTATTGAAGAACCGTTCCAACATCAACTGATTTTACATGATTACAAATATGCGTCATTGGGTATTTTTTGCATTTTTAGTCAAATCTTTTGCGTCGGTCAGCGCGTATTTTGTTACGTGAGAACCGCGATGCGATCAATTACTTTTACAAGATTGCAAATAGGATTTTTTGCATAATAAAATTTGCATTTTTAGTAAAATCTTTTGCAAGCCGGTATTGATGACCAATATCAATTGTTTTACAAGATGTTAATATTTTTTTTTGCGTTTTTTGCATTTTTTAAAATCTTTTGCGATGCGATGAAATATTGAAGCATCGAATATCATTCCTTTTAAAGATCGTGCAAAATAAAGGTTTTGCAAATTTTTTGTTTTTAGTAAAATCTTTTGCGTCGGTCACCGGTAAAAATTATTGAAGTACCGCTCCAATATCAATTCCTTTTACAAGATTGCAAATAGGATTTTTTGCAAATTTTTTGCATTTTTAGTAAAATCTTTTGCGTCGGTCACCGGTACAAAGTATTGAAGCATCGCTCCAATATCAATTCCTTTTACAAGATTGCAAATATGATTCTTTGCTAATTTTTTGCATTTTTAGTAAAATCTTTTGCGCCGGTCACCGGTACAAAGTATTGAAGCGCCGTTCCAATATCAATTGCTTTTACAAGATTGCAAACAGGTTTCATTGCTAATTTTTTACATTTTTAGTAACATCTTTTGTGCCGGTCACTGGTGACCACCGTGGCAATCAACGTGTTAACACTTTGACTGCCAAGCATATTTTGCTATGTTAGAACCGCGATGCGCTGAAATACTGCAGAGTATGATAAAATCTTGCAAAATGAAGGTAACGCAGAGTTGTTGGAAGCCAAAGTATTGAAGCACCGTTCCAATATCAATTGCTTTTACAAGATTAGAAATAGGCTTCATTGCGAATTTCTTGCATTTTTAGTAAAATCTTTTGTGCCGGTCACCGATGACCACCGTGGCAATCAACGTGTTAACACTTTGACTGCCAAGCGTATTTTGCTATGTTAGAACCGCGATGCATTGAAATACTGCATAGTGTCATAAAATCTTGCAAAATTAAGGTAACGCAGAGTTGTTGAAAGCCAAAGTATTGAAGCACCGTTCCCATATCAATTGCTTTTACAAGATTGCAAACAGGTTTCATTGCTAATTTTTTACATTTTTAGTAACATCTTTTGTGTCGGTCACTGGTGACTACTGTGGCAGTCAACGTGTTAAATGCATGGGAGAAAGGAAAATAGTGAATGATGTAGTAGTATAGACTGCGGTGCGGGGGAGTGCGTCGGTCGCAAAGAGAATTTTGATCGGTCTATGTCCACATAAGTCATCTATTAATTTAATTTTGTAGGATTTTCAATATTTAATTATATATTTATTTCTGAAAGTCGGATAAAAATGAAACTTACACACATTGTAACATGGTACTACAGATTACGGCGCAGAGAACTATTTAACCGTTTACATTATTTTTTATTAGAAAACGTGCTGCTCTCTGGGTTAGAATTTTTGTTTAAGCGATATGAACGTTTGTGGTAAATAATGAGTGTACGGCGAATTTTCCTTTCGACGCGGAAGATAATTTGCGGCTGTGCACATTAGGCGCAATTGCGATCGCGAGGGAGAGGAAAGTGAAAGTAAGCGACGAAGAAAGTGTGCACGCAGCTCCGCTTGCGCGGAAATTATGTGCCGGCTTAAATTTATACGCGTAGACGGTAGAAATTGGATACGCGTCCAGATACTTATGCATATTGGATGCTATTAGAACGTTGAAACGGGTGTACTGCGTGTTTCTCAACATACGGATCGTATTATGGCATATAATCTCGTTGGCGAGTTACAATCCGCAGTTCGAACTTAAAGTTACGGCCACTCGGAGTAATGACTTGGCAATTTTCAGTTTTCGTGTTCCTAGTCTTCGTGTTGCAAGCTGTCGTTTTTTATTTTGCACAGTTCAGCAGAATAATCTCTTATTTCCCAATCTTCGTGTTGCAAGCTGTCGTTTCTTTTGCCCACTTTAACCGAATAATTGTTTACGTTGCCATTTTGTTTAAAAGACACAGTTGCACGCAGTAGAATCTTCGCAATTCGCCGGTCTCCAGTTTTCACTCTTCGGAGCGTTCAAGTTCCTGACTTTTTCTTTTGCGCATTTTAATGTTTTATTTAAAAGCGATAACTGTGTGCAGTACTTCGCAATTTGCGGTCCTCCAGTCGTCGACGTTTGAAAGATTCAAATTTCTGATTCTTGGTTCGCCAATTTTAACGTTTTATATGAAACCTACAGCTGCATTAAGGGGACATCCTACTTTCCCATCGAAAAATTTTACTGATTTTCAATAATTTTTTTCTTATCGAAAATAGAAACGCAGCAATTTGAAACTTTCACATTGTATCATATCGACCTTTATTCATACAAAAATATTTTTTTTTATGTTTTTTCAAATTTTTTCATATAAATTCTTCTTGATTGCTGGAGCACCTCCAAAAAATTCATACTCACTGGCGTGCGTGATTGCGGTCGTTGGGATAATCAGAAAAAAAAACAGAACAGGAATCTTAATTTACATACTAACCACTATCGCATGAACCACGGAGAAAGAGTTTGCATGAAAACTTTCAAAATGACTGACTTTCCAAAATTAGGTTCACGAAAATGGCATTTTTTCCGTCTTTTTATGATGGAAAAAAATGAGAAAATATTGATTAATTAACACAGCCGTGGTTCATACGATAGGCATAAGTATGTAGAATAATATATTAAAATCTCGGACCGATTGATCGAATAGTTTTTTTGGAATCGTGCACGCCAGTTGAAAAAATATAGTACTGAGAAAAACGTATTTAAAGTTTTGCATATCGAATTTTTGTATATAAAAGATTCTTACGTAGTAAATTGTAATATACAATAATTCATAGCCGGATCAATGTTTACACGCAGATCAGCATTTTCTTTTCATTTTTCTGCCGATGTACTAGCGTACTCTAAACTGCATTCACTTGTATGCTGATTTCCAATAAACTTTCTTTTTCGCGAACGACAGGGTCTCGAATTGACAAATTTACTGTGTTTTCGATTCATATTAAAACGATACGTCTCTTTTGAAAACTGTTTGAATACTGAATGCATGTTCAGAAAGCAATAAACA
Organism: Cryptocheilus praepositus; assembly: GCA_033815515.1. Classification (NCBI taxonomy): domain Eukaryota; kingdom Metazoa; phylum Arthropoda; class Insecta; order Hymenoptera; family Pompilidae; genus Cryptocheilus; species Cryptocheilus praepositus. The sequence goes on along the minus strand of JAWWQZ010000115.1, from coordinate 224,619 downwards.
TAACAGACATCGTCAAGGTCAAGGGTAAGATGATATTTAGATGTTATTTTGGTGCGCAGAACACACTCCTTCGTAATTTTTACCAATGCAATGTTTACATTTGGGTGATCTTCTCTTTTAAATCGTTTCCAGAATTAGATAATTTCTTAGAATAAATAAAGATCGCCGAAAGAGAAAAACGGCCCGACCGGTCAAGCGACGTTACCCTTCTATCTGCGCGACGTGGGTTAGATGCGAGGCCTATAACTTTCCCAATTTTTGGAATTTATAGCTGCAAATTTAAGGACATAATCTTGAAAGTATATACTTTCGAATAAGGTAATAAAAAAAAATCGATTTTTTCGACCCGAGAAAGTAGAATGTCCTGTCGTATTTTTAATAGGCACTTGTAAATAAAAAGAACATCTGGCTAGTGAGTATTTTTTATATTAGAACAGCTGTATAATATAAAATAGTCCTTTTTTACCATTCGTCATTTAATTGTGAAAAATGTAAATAAAGTGCATTTACGACACTGTATTTTGTATGAATTCCAAAAAGGAAGCATCACTATTCTAAAAATGTACTGCGTTTTTTTAAAATATTGTAAATGTTCGCTACTTGTCAAAGATGGTTTAGCAAATTTCGTTTCGGGGATCTTCAAGAAAATCTCTTACGACCATCCGATGACCATCATGACGATCCAAAGTTGGAAAATAATCCACATTTAACAAGTCGAGAAATTGCAGTTTTCTGTATTACATCATACAACACATTAAATGTATTATGATTAACAACACGAAGTGGCCCGCACTAAACTGTCTCATCGGGCTCGCGGGTCTCCGGGGCCCGCACAATCGTCTCATCGGGCGGCGCGGGTCATGGTGGTACGCAGTCGATTATGTTCTGAATTATTAGATTATTAAACCCTGAGAATTAAAATAATGAAAATTTAACGTTTATTCAATAAAAACATTTATTTTTAATAATAATTATAATCAATAATTTATCAGAAACATAAGTTTTGTTCAATAACATAAACACAATATTATACAAAGTATTATATATAGTAGTAGTATATACTAAATACATGGTATTTGGTCTATTTGAATCAGCTAGTGGGTATTAGGGCGCAAGCATTGAACGAATAATTTGATGGATCTTCAACGGAAAATATCCGCGCCGGCGTCAACGTGTTAACATTAAATACATATTTTTTATAAATTAATTCAAATAGTTTCTTTAAAATACGACAGAACTTTCCCTCCAACCCAATAGAATGTCCCCTTAATCGACGGAGCATTGTCTAATGCGCGGCACGCCGCGACAAAGAGCTCGCCGTTTATACAACATAGAAAATGTGCATACACACGTATGCAGACGTAAGTATCGAGCTTAATCGTGCCGACGACGTGGTCCGGCAAAAAGGAAGAAATTCGAATGTCACTAATTACCATGATAGCCGTGGACGTTCCGCGTCGATTATTTACGCCTTGGGCAGCCGCGACGCCTCTGGTATGGAAATGTATTGAAATTAAATCTACACCCGACCCCTTGCCCGCCCGAACGCACATGAATATCAATCGCGTCCGAATCGTTCGGAGCCGAGCATCTTAATGACAGGCTTGATTTTAAGTTAGGTACAAAGTAGCCCACGCTCTGCATACGACTGAGTGTAACGTGCGGATTTATGAACAATGAAGTGTCCGGGGGGAGAGCGGGAGAAAAAGGAGGACATGTGTTCGAGCGAAATGTAATATGACGTGAAGCGTAGCGTTATAAGTGACGGAGGCGATGACCGTGAGTTTTAATGCTGGATTTACCGAGAGACGTGTAGGTATAGGATATTGTCCGGAAAAGATGTAGGTGTATGACACGGAAGTGAAAAAATCGAGGACGAAAAGAATTTGAATATATGCTGGCATCGTTTCAATAAGAATAGTCACCGGAAATTGCTGGAAAGTAAACGTTTCTGTGACTTTTAAACGTTCGAAACCCGTCAAATTTATGGGTCCAGCGAATTTAGCGTTTAATCGTCGATTTTAATGCTTTGGGAGTGAAAAACAAACGATTGAATATAATAGAGGTAGGTAATATAATAGGTAAAAGATGTAGGTGTATGACACGGAGGTGAAAAAATCGAGGACGAAAAGAATTTGAATATATGTTGGCATCGTTTCAATAAGAATAGTCACCGGAAATTGCTGGAAAGTAAACGTTTCTGTGATTTTAAACGTCCGAAACCCGTCAAATTTATGGGTCCAGCGAATTTAGCGTTTAATCGTCGATTTTAATGCTTTGGGAGTGAAAAACAAACGATTGAATATAATAGAGGTAGGTAATATAATATGTAAAAGGTGTAGGTGTATGACACGGAAGTGGAAAAATCGAGGACGAAAAGAATTTGAATATATGCTGGCATCGTTTCAATAAAAATAGTCGCCGGAAATTGCTGGAAAGTAATAGTAAACGTTTCTGTGATTTTAAACGTCCGAAACCCGTCAAATTTATGGGTCCAGCAAACTTAGCGTTTAATCGTCGATTTTAATACTTTGGGAGTGAAAAACAAACGACTGAATATAATAGAGGTAGGTAATATAATAGGTAAAAGATGTAAGTGTATGACGCGGAAGTGAAAAAATGGAGGACGAAAAGAATTTGAATATATGCTGGCATCGTTTCAATAAGAATAGTCGCCGGAAATTGCTGGAAAGTAATAGTAAACGTTTCTGTGATTTTAAACGTCTGAAACCCGTCAAATTTATGGGTCCTGCAAACTTAGCGTTTAATCGTCGATTTTAATGCTTTGGGAGTGAAAAACAAACGATTGAATATAATAGAGGTAGGTGATATAATAGGTGAAAGATGTAGGTGTATGACACGGAACTGAAAAAATCGAGGACGAAAAGAATTTGAATATATGTTGGCATCCTTTCAATAAGAATAGTCGCCGGAAATTGCTGGAAAGTAATAGAAAACGTTTCTGTGATTTTAAACGTCCGAAACCCGTCAAATTTATGGGTCCAGCGAATTTAGCGTTTAATCGTCGATTTTAATGCTTTGGGAGTGAAAAACAAACGATTGAATATAATAGAGGTAGGTAATATAATAGGTAAAAGATGTAGGTGTATGACACGGAAGTGAAAAAATCGAGGACGAAAAGAATTTGAATATATGTTGGCATCGTTTCAATAAGAATAGTCGCCGGAAATTGCTGGAAAGTAATAGTAAACGTTTTTGTGATTTTAAAGTCCGACACCCGTCAAATTTATGGGTCCAGCGAATTTAGCGTTTAATCGTCGATTTTAATGCTTTGGGAATGAAAAACAAACGATTGAATATAATAGAGGTAGGTAATATAATAGGTAAAAGATGTAGGTGTATGACACGGAAGTGAAAAAATCGAGGACGAAAAGAATTTGAATATATGCTGGCATCGTTTCAATAAGAATAGTCGCCGGAAATTGCTGGAAAGTAATAGTAAACGTTTCTATGATTTTAAACGTCCGAAACCCGTCAAATTTATGGGTCCAGCGAATTTAGCGTTTAATCGTCGATTTTAATGCTTTGGGAATGAAAAACAAACGATTGAATATAATAGAGATGGTAATATAATAGGTAAAAGATGTAGGTGTATGACACGGAAGTGAAAAAATCGAGGACGAAAATAATTTGAATATATGCTGACATCGTTTCAATAGGAATAGTCACCGGAAATTGCTGGAAAGTAAACGTTTCTGTGATTTTAAACGTCGAAACCCGTCAAATTTATGGGTCCAGCAAACTTAGCGTTTAATCGTCGATTTTAATGCTTTGGGAATGAAAAAGAAACGGTTGAATATAATAGAGATGGAATATAATGAAGGAATGGAATAGAATAAAGATTATGTAAAAGGGTAATAAAAAAACATTAATTGATCGTACATATGCATTAAAAAGAAACTACTGTGAAACTACTAGGATCAAAATGGACGGCGTTCTATATTCCCAGTCGTGAACATCCTAAATTAACTATGATTAATACAGACGCCCACAGCAAATTTCTCCTAGCATTGGCGCAGGTACAGACAATGAATTTCAACCGTGTAATCATCCTCGAAAAATCGTGGCGTTCTTCTATTCAACAAAATATATAATTTAAAAAATTCTAATTAACCGATGACACCAACATAATTTTACTATGTCATTAATAAAAAAAATAACTCGGTCGGACTAAAACAGCATATCTACGGTAGTGTGCACAGAATATTTAATCCACAAATTTACGTCCATTTACGCGAAAGTGTTACTAAACCAGATAGCAAAGCCTCAGGATTTTCCTTCTAACCCTTTGACTGCTGAATGCTTCCGGCCGAAGCGCTCGCTGAGGACGAAACATTTGTCGCTAGTGTGCAACCTATTGATTGATTATGTAAAGCGCAAATAAGTTGTAATGATAATTCTTCATTTCCGCCAAATTAAATAATGCAAGAATATTTTACCGCTACAATTATTAATGCACGAGACGAATACAGATGCATTCTTTAGCAAATAATTTTCTCTTAATCTTCTAATGCGCCCATAGTCGACACCGATAAATTTCGGTGGACGCATATATGCGTCCCCACTTATTCCGATTTCTTACCTTTTGCCGCTACAATTATTAATGCACGAGCCGAATACAGATGCATTCTTTAGCAAATAATTTTCTCTTAATCTTCTAATGCGCCCATAGTCGACACCGATAAATTTCAGTGGACGCATATATGCGTCCCCACTTATTCCGATTTCTTACTTTTGGCCGCTACAATTATTAATGCACGAGACGAATACAGATGCATTCTTTAGCAAATAATTTTCTCTTAATCTTCTAATGCGCGCATAATCGACACCGATAAATTTCGGTGGACGCATATATGCGTCCATAGCCGTCTAAGGGCTAAACAAGATAAGTCATTTTAAACGTATTACTTGCGCAGTTACGCCGATATATTTTTCCAATACTATCAACAAGCAAAAAACCGTAGAAATGAAAGAGCACACTAGTAGTACCGTAAAACAGTAGCATATGCACAACACATAAGCCACGAGCTTTCATTCATTTACGCGAAAGTGTGAAGCAGGCGCAGATAAAGTGGTCGACACCGAGTATCGACAGTAGCCAAGCACCTAAATGGCTAATGACCGATGCAGTGAGCGGTCGTAAAGCAAGGAACGAGAACGAGGGCCGAAGATACGACCGTCCCTCGTTCGCGAATGGAAACGGGAGCGGCGATTACCGGCAAAAAGAGTCGTCATAACCGACGGAAATGTGCACGCACGCAGTGAGAAAGAGTCATTTGTACTTTGCCGAGCCGCGAGGCAGATCTTCTTAAAGAGGACGAGTCAGCTTTTGCCTCGATCAGCCGAAATCGCGGGCAATTAAGTCGAATGACCGAGGATTGCCGGGTTTCGCGGCGTGCGCTGCTCCCGATCGAGAATCCGACGAGTTTAAGGGGACATTCTACTTTCTCATCGAAAAATTTTACTGATTTTCAATCATTTTTTTCTTATCGAAAATAGCAACGCAGCAATTTGAAACTTTCACATTGTATCATATCGACCTTTATTTATACAGTAAAGCCTGTTTTTGTGCGGTGGATAGGGACCGCATAAAAGAAATCGTACAAAAAATATTCGAAAATTGTATAAATTCTTACATATAATAAACAATTTTGTGCGATATAGTACCTAAAATTTTTTTATGCGGTGGATAGGGACCGCATAAAAAAAATCGGACTTAGAAAATACATCAATGATTTATGAAATAGATGAGAGAATGCTTTCAATTAAATTAAATAATTAAATTAGACCTAAAGAAATAGTAAAAATATTTAATTCTTCATTGTACATATACATGGAGAAGTTTTTACATTGTACATTAACCCTTTGCACTCCTATGTCGAGTGTGACTCGACATCAGTTTTTATCTCAGGAGCTCCTTTGTCGAGTCCCACTCGACATTTTTTCATGTCCAAATAAATAGATGTCGCGCACATTTTATCGATGCTCTCGCAATGTTATTAGAAGGGCTAGATATCGAGATTATAATAAAAATATGGGTGGTTTCGATATGGCGATCCAATACGCGACATCTTATTGTTTTTTACGTCAAGCACTCAAGTGGTGGAGAAAATATTTCTTTTGGGGATTAGAAATGTTCATAGTAAATGCGTACATTTTATACAAAGAAAAAAACAAAAGACCAAGGAACGGAACTTATAGCCCATAAAACGCTTTGCAAAAAGATTTTGTCGATGCTTTCTCGTGATTGTCGTTCTCCAAATATGAAATTGGGGAGGCCTGGAACACATAATAAACACGATCGCTTAGATAGAAAGCCTCATTTCATCTTCGTACACCCCGAAGGAAAACACAAAGAGTGTGCAGTTTGATCAAATAGAAAAATACCTGGAGGAAGAAGAGAAACCACCTATTTTTGTGAAACATGCGAAAGAAAACCGGGATTGCATCTTGGAAGTTGTTTCAAAAGATATCATACGCTTGAAAATTTCAAAATGCGACAATAGTGTAAATAAAACTGGTATTTAAGTGAATTCGTTTCTTCCTTTATTTATTTAAATTGCCTTATTTTTTAGTTAACACTAGGTTTACGGGCGTTTCTTATATACCTATCTCTACGAGCACCCGCCAAATTGACGGGTAGGTGAAAATACGTATTTACATTAAAAAATCAATTTATTCAAACTAAGTCTGAGTTGAACAATATAAGGCTTCACGTAAAAATAAAATACTAATAAGTCAAGATTTTTTTTCCGAATATCTTTTTGATAAGACATTTAGTCTGCTGTATGCTTTGAGTTTCGAATGACGCGATGATCATTCTGGTAAGCGAGTTTGTTCAAAACGAAGTAACACGACACCCGAGCCACATAATTCGCTTTGTCACATTATCGAGGCGCTATTCAAATAATGAGTTGGGGGCATCTTAGACTTTTTTTCATTCTTATATTTACTATTGGAAGAATAATTTTGCAAACGAAGCAGATATATAAGGATTGTTTACGTAATCAGCTAACCCGTCAATTTGACGGGTTTCGTAGAGATAGGTATATCACATACAAATTTCAAAATTTAGAAAGCTCAAGGAAATAATAATTGTGTCTATAAACTCTTTTAATGAAATTATGAATTTACGATGCAAAGTAGTTAAGATTATTGCTATGCTTTTTTGCGTGCTTCATTTCAAAGTTTGAAATCCGTCAAATTGACCGGTCCCGTAAACCTAGTGTTAAAGTAAATTTCAAATAAAGCGTTTAACACTTTGACTGCCGTGATGGTCACCGGTGACCGACGCAAGAGATTTTACTGAATCATCCAAAATATTTGCAATGGGTAGCAATTATTATTTTATAAATGTAGTTGTTAGCATAGTGATGCGACCCTTTGGTCTCCAATACCTACACATTATTTACATTTTCCAGAATCTAACGCTGCCGTAATATTTCATAGCATCACCGTTCTAATACAGCAAAATACGCTCGGCAGTCAACGTGTTAAAAGCGTTGGGAGCTGCTGGTAACGAAATTGAAATAAAATTCGGAGTGCAAAGGGTTAAATAGTTTGCTGCTACTCGTCGTAATCCAAAACACGCATCTTCTTGTGACGAATTGGTTGAAAATCGCTTCCGTCGCTTGAAGATAGGATTTCAATTGATTTGTTTTTTGGTACCATAAACTCAGTGTTCAGTTTTTGTGACGATGGTCGACTGGTCAATTGCTTGTAAACGTAACGATAGTGAGACATGCATGATCTCAGCTCTTTTTCGAATTTTAAGCGTCTTTCCGCTTTGGTATCTACTTTAAGAAAATGCGTTTCCAATTTTTTCGAAATTTGGATCCCTGCATATATTTTATCTGCTGTAATAGATTCCGGTTCTTCTTGTCCATTTTCATAATCTATCAAACTATTGATAATGTCACTATCATCGACAGTTTGGTCCTCAATCATCTCGTCTAGGTCATTATCGCCGAAAGAATCAAAGCCTTCTCCGCCGATGTTATGTGCAAGCGCACTAATTTCAGATAATAACGTTGACGTGTTTTCGGTAACGTTTCGATTAATTACACATTCATATATTTCGTCCACAACATGTATATGTACATGATAGGAAACGTTAAACTGAGGCTAACGCCGCTAAGATTCATATACCGCATAAAAATAAATCACACAAAAAAAATTTTATTTGAAATAAAATCGCACAAAATATAAAATCGCAATAAAAAAAAGAAACAAATTCAAAAACAGTTTTATTTAGATATAAAATTTTTACATTTTCAAGCGTATGATATCTTTTGAAACAACTTCCAAGATGCAACCCTGGTTTTCTTTCGCACGTTTCACAAAAATAGGTGGTTTCTGTTCATCCTCCAGGTATTTTTCTTTTATATCGTCAACCTGCACAGTCTTTGTGTTTTCCTCTCGGGATATACGAAGATGAAATGAGGCTATTTATATCTAAGCGTCTTTTATCATGTGTTCCAGATACTCCGCGCAATCATATTCGACCACGACAATCACGAGTAAGCATCGATAAAATCTTTCCGCGAAATTTTTTGTGGGCTATATGTTCTGTTCCTTGGTTTTTTGTTTTTTCTTTGTATAAAATATACGCATTTACTATGAAGGTTTCTAATCACCCAAAAAAAATATTTCCTCTACCATGAGTGATTGATAAAACAATAAGATGTCCGTATTGATTCGCCACATCGGCACCAGGACATTTTTAAACAGCATCTGCGATCACAGTCGGTTCTTTTATTTCTCTTTGATTACCTGAATGTTCACGCGACTTAAAATTGCGAAAGCGTCGATAACGTTGCGCATGTTTTTCGGACGAAAAAATGTTCGAAGTGGTTTTCAATGCCGACAACGAGTCGCGGTTCTTGTCGAGTCAGAGAATTTTGCAAATCCATTCGTCAAACTGGTTAATGCCGCTAAGATTCATATACCGCATAAAAATAAATCGCAGAAAAAAAATCTGTCCATTTTTTCGCCAAAACATTTGCACAAAACAAATCGCCTAAAAAAAGACTTGTAAATGGTAGTTTTTGATATTTTTAATATCCCTGCTAATTCGCGCGTTGTGTAGTATGGGTTATTCTTAATCAGTTTCTTTATTTGGACATCATTACCGGTGGAAGGTGGAATTCACCACCTTTAAAGCTGAAATTATCCTCTCTAAATTTCGTGAACCACTTGTTCACAATTCTTTCAGCTAAAGCACTTTCTACGTAAACAGCACATATCTTATTTGTTTTTATATCCATCTTTATGCGGGTGCAATACTGAACAGTCATTTTCGCGCATCATTAACCAAACGTTTTCTTAAGATTATTGAAATATCATCTTTGCGTGTAAAAATTTCGTGAATTTGTATTTTAATAAAAAAAATCCCGCCGATATTTCAGAATTATTTTAATGTCACAGAGAATTGTGCAATGAGTGATTGTATAACACGTTTCCATTTGTAGTCAGTGTGAACTTTAGGACATTTTAAAACAGCATCTGCGCATGTATGAAGTGGATGAATCATATGCATCATAGTGGTCCATAAACTTTCAGCATCTTTCACGCGACTTAAAAATTCTGTCCTCAAAATTTGGCATGTTTTTCGGCGAAAACATGTTCAAAGTGGTTTTCAATGCCGACTGACGAGTCGCGGTTCTTGTCGTGTAGAGAATTTTGCAAATCCATTCGTCATCACTCTTTATTATCTTCTTACGTCTTCATCTTGTGCCATCAAAAAACTGATGAAAATGCTATCTGTCATCATTTTTTTAAACATTCATTTGCCATTTACAATTTATGTGACTGAGCTTTATAAAGTACTTGTAAATGGTAGTTTTTGATATTTTTAATATCCCTGCTAATTCGCGCGTTGTGTACGGGATAAAACATTCTTAATCAGTTTCTCTATTTTTGGACATCATCAAAGGTGGAAGGTGGAATTATCACCTTTAAAACTGAAATTATCCTCTCTAAATTTCGTGAACCACTTGTCCACAATTCTTTCAGCTAAAGCACTTGTTGAACGTAAACGTTTGAATATCTTATTTGTTTTCTTCCATCTTCAAGCGGGTGCAATACTGACACAGCCAATTTATCTTAACCAAACGTTTTCTTAAGATTATTGAAATATCATCTTTGAATATATGTACAAAAGTAATTTGTTTTTAATCACCTACGATCTCTATTTACGTTGTTATAAACTATCCACCCGTCATTAACACTTAACGGACTTTTCAGAAATCGATCAGTTTTCGTTTCGTTTTTTCAGAAGCGAATTAAATAAACATGAATGTATGCGTCAAACGAAGTTTTATTAAATCAATTATATTTTTTATAATATTTTATAACCAAGCATTTTTAAAACGTTTTTTTTTTTAATGTAATATGCGAAAACATTCACTTCTTATGAATATCAACGTGTTGTACTATCAAATTCAATCTCCGAATCGATAATGGCCTTCATATTTTTCTCATCGACTTCAACTGTCGTCCAGATCATCAGCTTTTTCCATGAAAAATCACCAGAACGAACATCTTCCGGCATAAATTTTGACACTAAATTTCTTTCACCATTCCGTAGAAAACTGCTTTTGTGCTTGCCATTTTTGTGGTTACAAAATTTTTTAAAATATTACAAAAAAAACTATGCCGAAGTATCAACAGACTTTTTCTTCCATTTTTAATAGTATCAAGATAAAAAACAATGTGCATAAAACAAAATTCTAATCGATATAAAAATTTTTGCAAAAACGTAATCTACGTGTAAGTCCAAATAATAAGAAAAAAAATATAGGTCCGTTAGAGTGTTAAATTGGCGCGGTTAACAAAACAAAAGAAAGTGTAAATGTCCATCTATCGACAAAATACGCAGTTCACTTTTAGGGTATCGAAATGCGCGTAAAGTAGAAATATGGGGAATATGGAAGAATTTGGCTGCTAAACACTCGGTGCTGCATTCAAGTGCTAAGCCGTTCGGATAATTTCGATCGTTTAGACAGGTGATTTAAAGTAGTTTGCGCGGTAAATAAGGATTCTGCCGAAGGTGGACGATGAAGAGAAGATTATAGGGATCGTTTGCGCGGCTGAAAGCGGAGGTGACCGTGGAACAGGGGTTAAGGGAGAGTGAGACGGGCAAAAGTCGTGTAAGCGGATCGGTAGAATGAAGTGCTGAAAGAGGAAAAAGCGCACTCGGCATGCTGCTCCATTCATTTCGCGTTATTTATCGCAAATCCCCGCAAATTCCTGTTTACGATACGGCCGCGCTCTTATCCTCATATTCCTTTCGAATTTCACCTGGATTTCTGCACGCACTGCACGCCGCGTCTCGAGATATGTCTGCCCGTATAAATACGATAAATGTCGCGCGTTCGGTAGGTGACAGAGAAGAGTAACGCGAGAAATCGAAACGCAGCGACGGGAACACCTTGCAACCTCCTTTATCCGAACAACCTTGTCTCAGCTTCGAAGAAGTTGGATTTTCAACACGGCGCAACTGCCCTGCGGCCTATCTGCATTTTTCATCCGACTCATTCACATTTTGAATGCCACGCACTCATATACAGGGTGCCGCATAATTGCTGGCCTTCCGGCCGACTTATTGAAGCAGAAAATCGATTGAAGAATTATATTTACTGAATGTTGGAATAATGATTTAACGCATTTCAAATAAGAAGGTGACTCGACATCATTTTTATTTAAAAATATAACTTTATTCAATTAGATACTGTCATTTTTTGTCGATGATATTGCCATCGTTATCGCACGCTCTCAAAATGTCACTAGAACATTTCTGACATTCTTTAATCAAAAAATAAAAGAAATGTGATCTGACATCATCAGATTATTAAAAATTTTACCATTTAAATGGTGTCGATATGGAACGAAACAAATGGTTTTTAGTCTGAAGGCACAAGATCAGGTGGAGGGATATGGTTTGTGATAAAACATTCTCCCAGTTCCAATGCGTATATTTTATACAAAGAAAAAACAAAAAACCAAGGAACAGCATTATCATGGTGGAAAAAAATTTCGCGAAAAGTTTTGTCAATGACTAATTCGTGAATTGCATCCTCATGAAATTGGCGAGTTGTTGAACGTACATGTTTGAATTGATCATTTGGTTTTATGGAAAGTTCAAAGTTAATCTTCCTACAATCCCACACAAAGACTGACAGTTTACTCAAATTTTGAAAATCTCTGCTTTTGATGTCGTATTTTTGTGAAATCTTTCATCAAAATCACGATCTCTTGCGATTTCGTTGTTATAAACTATCCACTTTTCGTCGCCATGTCAATATATGACAATTTTAAAATTGATTTAAGTGAATTTGTTCTGTTTATTTATTTAAATTGCATATTTTTATGCGTTGCGTCAAATAAAACACTTAAAAGCGTTGGGAGCTGCTGGTAACGAAATTGAAATAAAATTCGGAGTGTAAAGGGTTAAGCCACAGTGAATATGAAGAACGTACTGCATCTGAATATTATGCACGTGTACATCAATGTAAAATTGTCTCGAAAATATGAATCAAATATTCGGAAAGTGAAAAATTAGGATGATACACCGTATCATATTTGACGCAGGATAGGATAAAAAAAAATATTACCGTCGCTTACAATATTTTCTTGTTTGAATTTTACTTTCACGGTCTTTGTATTACTATTAACCCTTTTCGGACGTATTAAAGTTGGTCATGGGTGTCGTACTGGTCGGAATTAATTTCCATTGAAAAAGCAGTGATACATGACATGCAAGATTATGAAAAATAAACAAGATTTATTAATTCTTTTGACAACTTCAGTTATATGTTTATACAATAATATGTTTTAATGTCATGTTTTCATGTAAAAATGATATTTTATAGTTCTCCATTTTATGGTATTTTTCAAAACAGTAAACTTCTGTCGGTAACTTTCTTTTGGCCATATTGAAATATCATTTTGAAATATTTTAAGAAGCGAGGATGACTAATTACAGTTAAATACAGTTTGGGAAATATTATTTGAAATTTTACGAAGTACTTTCGAACTGTGTCCATATCTTTACGCACAAGAGGCGCCTGTAAGAGGTAACAGCTATTGTTCGCACTGGATTTCATTATCTCCAATTGATAAGAACACCGCATAAGTTCGTGAATAGGTCCATTAGATATTTATGATTGTGCAGATAAATTGTAAACTGATACATGGATGAATACAGTATAAGATTAGTACCGTTTCTTGTTGTGGTGGCTGAGAGCAGACATACGACTGGAACGTCGCTAAAAAGGCTTTCTTGTTTGAAGTTTTACATACGACCGCAATTACTATTAACACGTTGACTGCCAAGCGTATTTTGCTATGTTAGAACCGCGATGCGATGAAATACTGCAGAGCATAGTTAAATGGTGCAAAATAAAGGTAACGCGGAGTTGTTAGAAGCCAAAGTATTGAAGCACCGTTTCAACATCAATTGCTTTTACAAGATTGCAAATAAGCTTCATTGCGAATTTTTTGCATTTTTAGTCAAATCTTTTGCGTCGGTCACCGGTGACCATCGTGGCAGTTAACGTGTTAACTCTTTGCACTCCGAATTTTATTTCAATTTCGTTACCAGCAGCTCCCAACGGTTTTAACGCGTTGACTGCTGAGCGTATTTTGCTGTATTAGAACGGTGATGCTATGAAATATTACATCAGCGTTAGATTATGGAAAATGTAAATAATGTGCAGGTATTGGAGACTAAAGGGTCGCATCACTATTCTAACAACTACATTTATAAAATAATAATTGCTACCCATTGCAAATATTTTGGATCTTCAGTAAAATCTCTTGCGCCGTCTCCGGTGACCATCACGGCAGTCAAAGTGTTAAGTGCTTTATTTGATATTTACTTTAACCCCTTAACCTACGATTTACGTCCGAGAATTTTGGGCCGAAAACATAAACAAGCTCGTCCAGCCTTCGAGCCATTCGCATGACTTGTTTAGTACAAAGTTTTGTGTAAAGTTCCCTTACATCTACTAGAATGTTTCGAATTGTATCACACCATTGTATATCATTAATTTTGTATTACTTGCATCTACCACCATTATTACATCAGGTTGTAATTACTTATCACATATTCCACAAATATTTATAACTTGAGGAGGGTGCCGCCGCTAATATTTATATTTGGCCCGATCATCGTATTACAGGCATAGCCGCCATCTACTACGGGCTATGCCCGTAATATTTACTTTTGGTCCGATCATCTACTACGGGCTATGCCCGTAGTTGTAGATTAAGGGGTTAACTAAAAAATAAGGCAATTTAAATACGTAAAGGAAGAAACAAATTCACTTAAATACCAGTTTTATTTACACTATTGCCGTATTTTAAAATTTTCAAGCGTATGATATCTTTTGAAACCACTTCTAAGATGCAACCCTGGTTTCCTTTCGCATGTTTCACAAAAATAGGTGGTTTCTTTTCTTCCTCCAGGTATTTTTCTATTTGATCAAATTGCACACTCTTTGTGTTTTCCTTCGGGGTGTACGAAGATGAAATGAGGCTTTCTATCTAAGCGATAGTGTTTATCATGTGTTCCAGGCCCCCTCAATTTCATATTTTGAGCATGACAATCACGAGTAAGCGTTGACAAAATCTTTTCGCGAAATTTTTGTGGGCCATAGATTTTTTGTTCTTTGCTTTTTTTTCTTTGTATAAAATATATGCATTTACTATGGAGATTTCTAATTCCCAAAAGAAATATTTTCTTCTCCACTTGAGTGCTTGACGTAAAAAACAATAAGATGTCCCGTATTGGATCGCCATATCGAAACCACCCATATTTTTATTTGGACATGAAAAAATGTCGAGTGGGACTCGACAAAGGAGCTCCTGAGATAAAAACTAATGTCGAGTCACACTCGACATAGGAGTGCAAAGGGTTAAGCCACAGTGAATATGAAGAACGTACTGCATCTAAATATTATGCACGTGTACATCAATGTAAAATTGTCTCGAAAATATGAATCAAATATTCGGAAAGTGGAAAATGAAGATGATACACCGTATCATATTTGACGCAGGATAGGATAAAAAAAAATATTACCGTCGCTTACAATATTTTCTTGTTTGAATTTTACTTTCACGGTCTTTGTATTACTATTAACGCGTTGACTGCCAAGCGTATTTTGCTATGTTAGAACCGCGATGCGATGAAATACTGCAGAGCATAATTAAATGGTGCAAAATAAAGGTAACGCGGAGTTGTTAGAAGCCAAAGTATTGAAGCACCGTTTCAACATCAATTGCTTTTACAAGATTGCAAATAGGCTTCATTGCGAATTTTTTGCATTTTTAGTCAAATCTTTTGCGTCGGTCACCGGTGACCATCGTGGCAGTTAACGTGTTAATGAAAGTCGGTAGTAGTACTTGTATATTAACCCTTTGCACTCCTATGTCGAGTGTCACTCGACATCACTTTTTATCTCAGGAGCTCCTTTGTCGAGTCCCACTCGACATTTTTTCATGTTCAAATAAATAGATGTCGCGCACATATTATACGTTATCAACGCTCTCGCAATGTCACTAGAAGTGTTAGACATTCAGGTAATCGAAGAGAAATAAAAAAACCGAATGTGATCATAGATTATAATAAAAATATGGGTGGTGTCGATATGGCGCACCAATACGCGACATCTTATTGTTTTTTCCGTCGAGCACTCAAGTGGTGGACAAAATATTTTTTTGGGGGATTAGAAATCTCGATAGTAAATGCGTATATTTTATACCAAGAAAAAAACAAAAAACCAAGTAAGAAAACCTATAGCCTACAAAAAATTTCGCGGAAAGATTTTGTCGATGCTTACTCGTGATTGTCGTACTCTAAATATGAAATTGGGGAGGCCTGGAACACATGATAAACATGATCGCTTAGATGGAAAGCCTCATTTCATCTTCGTACATCCCGAAAGACACAAAGAACTGTGCAGTTTGCTCAAATAGAAAAATACCTGGAGGAAAAAGAGAAACCACTTATTTTCGTGGAACGTGCGAAAGAAAACCAGGGTTGCATCTTGGAAGTCGTTTCAAAAGATATCATACGCTTGAAAATTTAAAAATACGACAATAGTGTAAATAAAACTGGTATTTTAGTGAATTTGTTCCTTCCTTTACTTATTTAAATTGCCTTACTTTTTAGTTAAAGTAAATTTCAAATAAAACACTGCAAAGCGTTGGGAGCTGCTAGTGACGAATTTGAAATAAAATTCGGAGTGCAAAGGGTTAATCTAGTATACATGTACATTCGGTCCTTTCACACTTTCAAATTCATACCGCATGTAAACTCGCCACATTAGAGGCCGTTCCGCCACTTTCGGAACACACTCTACACTCTCCGAATTGATTCAACCTCTTACAAGGTGTTCATTTATGACATACACTCCTGCGCGTTCTTCATTTTTCGATGTATACCCCCGATAACCAGAAGCGCGCATAAAGAGACACCGAAGGCACTGTAAAAGGAAGAGGGAGAGTCGCGAAATGAAGTGTAGACGACAGGGAAGGTGTGTCGCGACTCTTTCGCGCGATCAATCTCACTCGCTCCCGAACTCGCGTCCCTTTATTGGACATCTTCCGAGTATCGTCGAACTCTTTTCTTTCGTCACGCATCGACGTTGTCGCGCAACGTCTCCAAACGGTTATAATTACCGTGCCCGTCGGCTTTTCCATTCTTCTCGAGTGCATCGCGATCGCTTCACTGAAATAGCAAAGAGGGGCTCGGGCGAATGAAGGCTGAGACGATAAAATCAGCCGTTCCCCGCCCGGCGCTCCTGCGCGGTTTATCACGGCTGATGAAAAATTCGATAACGTGACGCACGGTGTTTAAATAGTATCTCGCTATCTGCCCGCGGCTCTTTCGTACGGTATCTTCGCTATTATCTTGATCGCGCGTAAGTAAATTTAGCCGCGTATACTGCTCGTTCCTCCGATTTACGTCGCGCTACATCGTGATAATTGCGTACCGAGGAATAGCCGGGCAGGTGGACGCGGTGAAGGACGAATAGTAGTCGTAGGGTGGCATATTGTGCTCTTTCTTGGTTATTTGCGATTTCACTTCGGATAGCGCGCTCGCGACATCGAATAGTTGGGACGTCGCGGCTTATCGGCCGATCGTCCACGGCTGAATTGCCGTCGCATTGACAATCGCCGGGCTACGCGCGGTTTCATCTCGCCGAAGATTCGCGGGATAACGGAAGCGGCAATTTAATCTTCGACTCGCGTCTTGCGATCCCTCAAGTATGGCTTCCTTGGCGTTTTACCGGTGTCGCAATTTTCGACTATGTCAGCTTCTAGGTTATTCGTTTTCCACGTATCATTTGCCCAGCATTTGACGCGCAAATTGTCACTCTCCGATATCTTAATTTTTATGTCGTCAATTTCCCATTTTTTTCGCTTTCAATTTATTTCTTTTTGTAATTATATCTTAACCCTTTGCACTCGGTTGTCCCCTCTGAGGGGACATGAAAGTTTCCCCTCTGAGGGGACATGAAAGTTTATTAACGATTACGGAGAAAGAACTTATTCCACCGCAATTTTTTAAGAAAGACGTGTTCTCCTGTAGTTTTCTATTAAAATGGCACAAAAAACAAATCGAAATATGATAAAATTAACAAGATCCATGATAAATAAATCAACCGTTTTACACATCAAAAAAGAACGTGCGAAGTGGATCCACGACGGACTATACACTTCTCAAATCTGTTGAGCAATTTGTAGATTTACTGGATTAGGCATACAAAGGTACACGGGTATGACTCAATGATATGGGAAACTTGATAAGGTAATAAAGAAAACCGAAAACTAACAGAAGAAATTTACAAGATCTCAGTTCGCAATTCGCAATTCGAATCTCAGAAGAAAGAAAACAGCAAAAACCAATGACACACCACAAGTTTGTGAAAAGTCTTGTAAAGCAGTTGCGAGGTGATTTTCGATTTTTCAAAAACACCAGATGGAAGGCGGCAAACAACATTTTATTGTTAACCCTTTGCACTCGACTGTCCCTTCTGAGGGGACACGAAGATACTTCGTGTTATTACTGAGGAAAATGTATATACAGAAAACGTTTGTTCAAATATTTGTTTCCTTAAGATTTTTCCGGGGAGTTACAAATTAAGGCAAGGAGATAGAATTAATAATCTGTGTGCTATTTAATATTTAGTAAATTCGTGGTCAATAAACTGAGAGGAGAATTCTAGCGACTGCAAGAACAACCTTCTATATATTCCTGCAATAGGCTGAATGATAAACTGCAAGTTATTGTATAAACATTGTATATGCTTGGAAGAAAAAATGACACGTGAAAGATCATAAACAAGTTATTACTGCGATATGTGTTTGAATAAACCCGCAATGCACATTGGTGAATGAACTATGACGCATTCGAAAAGAATAGGCTATAAAATTTCAATTTTGTTTCAACATAAATGTATCAGCAAAGTTGGATGCAAAACGTGCTTTGAGCAAAGTATTTTTTTCAAAACTCTCCATTTTTAACGAAATGTTGCGCTATTCGCTACTTCGTGAAGAAACATGTCCGAGTGCAAAGGGTTAAACGTGTACAAATCAACCTGCTATGCATATTGGGAATTGCTTCAGACTTTACCATACTGTAGAAAATTATAAAAAATAAATTTTGATTTTTTTTTGTAAATATGTGTTCTTCAATGTCCACAAATTCATATAAACCAAATTTCATTACATTTCCTTACTTGGTTCTAAAATTATACTCTATAATATCACGTTTCCAAGGGTGTATGTTTTCGCGAAAAAGTGGCGTCGAGTTGCTGGTAGGTAACGTCCGAAACGGTGCCGAGTGCAAAGGGTTAATTTTTATGTCGTCAATTTCCCATTTTTTTCGCTTTCAATTTATTTCTTTTTGTAATTATATCTTAACCCTTTGCACTCCTATGTCGAGTGTGACTCGACATCAGTTTTCATCTCAGGAGCTCCTTTGTCGAGTCTCACTCGACATTTTTTCATGTCCAAATAAATAGATGTCGCGCACATATTATACATTATCGACGCTTTCGCAATGTCACTGGAAGTGTTAGACATTCAGGTAATCGAAGAGAAATAAAAGAACCGCATGTGATCACACATTATAATAAAAATGTGGGTGGTGCCGATGTGGCGAACGAATACGTGACATCTTATTGTTTTTTACGTCGAGCACTCAAGTGGTGGAGGAAATATTTCTTTTGGGCATTAGAAATCTCCATAGTAAATGCGTATATTTTATACGAAGAAAAAACAAAAAACCAAGCAACAAAACCTATAGCCCACAAAAAATTTCACGAAAAGATTTTATCGATGCTTACTCGTGATTGTCGTGCTCGAAATATGAAATTGGGGAGGCCTGGAACACATGATAAACACGATCGCTTACGAGAGCAGTCCGATAAGTACTTAGCCTACAAAAGAAAAACGAAAATTTTGGAAAATTGACGATTTATTTTTCAACATAGTCTCCTTTTAACTCGATACACTTGATCCAGCGATGCTCCAACTTCTTCAACCCGTCTGAAAAATACGTTTTCTGGAGATCTGCAAAGTAGGCGTCCGTGGTGGCGATAACCTCCTCATTCGACTCAAATTTCTGCCCAGCGAGTGACTTTTTCAAGTTTGGGAAGAAAAAGAAGTCACACGGGGCCAAATCTGGAGAATACGATGGATGGGGCAGCTGTTCGTAGCCTAATTCAACGAATTTGGCTGTAGCTTGGGCAGAGGTGTGAGCCGGTGCGTTATCGTGGTGAAAGAGCACCTTTTTCTTCGCCAAATGGGGCCGTTTTTTCCTTAATTAGGCGCCGAATCGGCTCAATAATTCGGCATAGTACAGCCCTGTGACTGTTTTGCCCTTCTCCAGGTAAGACTATGTAGATCACACCTTGTGAATCCCAGAACACGGTGGCCATCACCTTTCCGGCCGGTAGGGCAGTCTTCGCCTTCTTCGGAGCACATTCGCCGGGCGCAGTCCACTGTTTCGACTGTCCCTTGGTCTCTGGTGTGTACCAGTGGATCCACGTTTCGTCGACAGTCACAAAACGACGTAGAAACTCTTTCGGATTGCGCTTAAACTGTGTCAAACACTGCTCTGAAGTGGTCTCACGGATGCGTTTGTCATCTGGAGTGAGCAAACGCGGCACCCATCGAGCAGAAAGGTTTCTCATGCCCAATATTTCATGCAGGATATAACTCACGCGGTCTTTTGAAATGCCTACTGTCTCAGCTATCTCGCGCACCTTCAGTCGGCGGTCTGCCAATACGAGATCGTGGACTTTTGTCACGTTATCCTCTGTGGTAGCTGTTTTTGGGGTACCCCGGCGTGGCTCATCAAAAACTGAAGTGCGACCACGTTGAAACTCGTTAAACCAATTTTTGACGGTCGCCATTGAAGGAGAAGAGTCACCATACACAGCATCCAAGCGCTTTTGATTTCGCTGCGCGACCCTTCATAAAACAAGAATCGAATCACCGACCGATATTGCTCTTTTTCCATTTTTGCAAAATCCGCGGACACGCCGGCTTTCAGACGCGATCAAAACAAAACTACAAATCCAATATGGCTGAAATTTTGACAGTAATCGTCTGCGAGAATGTATTACACGATAGTATTTTTTTTTCTATGATAGTGGCGCCATTAGGTGATGAGGCTAAGTACTTATCGGACTGCCCTCGTAGATGGGAAGCCTCATTTCATCTTCGTACATCCCGAAGGAAAACACAAAGACTGTGCAGTTTGCTCAAAGAGAAAAATACCTGGAAGAAGAGAAACTACCGTTTTTTGTGAAACGTGCGAAAGAAAACCAGGGTTGCATCTTGGAAGTTGTTTCAAAAGATATCATACGCTTGAAAATTTCAAATTACGACAATTGTGTAAATAAAACTGGTATTTAAGTGAATTTGTTTCTTCCTTTATTTATTTAAATTGTCTTATTTTTTAGTTAAAGGAAATTTCAAATAAGACACTTAAAAGCGTTGGGAGCTGCTGGTAACGAAATTAAAATAAAATTCGGAGTCCAAAGGGTTAATTTTTTACGTCATCAATTCCCCATTTTTTTCGCTTTCAATTTATTTCTTTTCGTAATTATATCTTAACTTTTTACGTCGTCAATTTCCCATTTTTTTTCGCTTTCAATTTATTTGTTGTAATTCTTTATATTCAGTTCGTCATGATCAATTTTTTTTTGTCTTTGTCTTGTCATTTACCAGTTTTAACGTTTTCGGTATGTCGTTTTCTGATTTCTCAATCTTCAACAGGTAATTTTTGTTTCGAAGCGTCAATTCATCATTTTTCTGGTTTCTCAATTTTCAACTCCTCGTGTATCAATTTCGCAGCCTTTAACTTTTCACATTCCACTTCTTCAATCTTGAACTCATAGTTTTCATTTTTCCGCCCTCAGTTTATAATTTTCCGGTTTCTCAGTTTTCAACGTGTCGCTTTTCAGCTTGCCAATCTTCCGCTTCTCACTTTTCAATTTGCCACATTCCGGTTCCCCGATCTTTAACTTGTAATTTTCATATTTCAATCTTCAGGCTATAATTTTTCCTGCTTCTCAATTTGCAACTTGTCATTTTTCGTCTTGCCAATCTTCCGCTTGTCACTTTTCAATTACTCATCGCCCAGCCTGTGATCTTCGGAGAGAATACTAATTGGGTGTCATAAATTTATCAGTTTTTGCGATAAGGATATTGGATAAACCCTTGATAGCGATCGGAACCCGCAACACATAATTTTCGGTATTCCACGGGTACGCGCTCCTCGGTATATATAATCTCGAACACCGGTTTAAATCTCATGATGAATAAATTTCCTGTCGCGATTCTGTACTCTTCAATACACGCTCGCAAGCATCATACATTTCAACACTTAGCCAACCGAATTTCCAAGTCATTTTTTTTAGCAGTGTTGTCTTTTATTTTCTTTACCGCTTCTTTTGCTATTTAGTTGGTCTTGAACCAGTGTTATTCGCAGTTCAGCAAAATCATAAAACAGCGCCCAATTAAAACGTATTTGTTTCGAATGTTATGACTCTTTCACAAAAATATGTTATACACTTTTGATAATATATTCGAATTATATTACTTATCTTTAGTTTTCCGTTTGGGAAAGACTATCAAAATATTAGGATCGTTTTTAGTGCGAGTTCAACATTTTGTGTAAATTGAATTCGCTGCAGGGTCTTTAGCAGCAAATATAATTACCGTAATGGCTAAGTGCTTAGAAGGTAATAACAGAAACCGCGCAGCACTGTGTTTTAATATTTCTTTTAACCATTTTTACTCATGTTTTCGGCTGCATCTTTTTCATTTTATCTTATCCCACTTACAGTAAATAGACCCCAAGCGCTATTTAAGTACGATTAAGTATAAAACGCCACGGGCAATAAAACCAAGTAAAACTTATCGTCCAATGTCACGAATATAAAATCACACACATATGAATAATATTAACGAAAACGTAAAATTCCCGATCAAGCCATTCGAACATTTGAGCCGTTTATTTTGAAAGTGGCCTAACTCCATTTATCTTCAAATCGAGATAAATAACATTTACTGATAAATAACATGAATTTGCACATGTAACCATGGTAACCGGAAAATATTGAAAAACGGAGTTAGGCCACCTTCAAAATAAACGGCTCATTTATTTTCGCTGTATCCTAACAACTGCACAAATTCGGCGATTTCACGACGTCCCTCCAAAGCAATCTCGCACAAAACTATTCACGTCACGACCGCGAAAGTTAGAAGGCCAGCAGAACATTTTCAAAAACGTCTAAAAAAATTGCGCAAAAATTGTTGATATTTTCAAACGACACCGCGCACTCGTCCATAGGGACCGATTTCCGCCAAAAAGAAAGGCTGACACCACGCTGCGATAAACGAAGTGAGCCACTCGCAGGATTTTGCTGCTTTCTACTCGCGAGACGCGAACTTAACCCTTTGCACTCCTATATCGAGTGTGACTCGACATCAGTTTTTATGGCAGGAGCTCCTTTGTCGAGCTCCACTCGACATTTTTTCATGTCCAAATAAATAGATATCGTGCACACGTTATCGACGCTCTCGCAATGTCACTAGAAGGGTTAGACATTCAGGTAATCGAAGAGAAATAAAAGAACTGGATGTGATCACAGATTATAATAAAAATATAGATGGTGTCGATATGGCGAACCAATACGCGACACCTTACTGTTTTTTACGTCGAGCACTCAAGTGGTGGAGGGAATATTTCTTTTGGAGATTAGAAATCTCCATGGTAAATGCGTATATTTTATACAAAGAAAAAACAAAAAACCAAGGAACAGAACCTATAGCCCACAAAAAATTTCGCGAAAAGATTTTGTCAATGCTAATTCGTGATTGTCGTCATCCAAATATGAAATTGGGGAGGCCTGGAACACATGATAAACACGATCGCTTAGATGGAAAGCCTCATTTCATCTTCGTACATCCCGAAGGAAAACACAAAGACTGTGTAGTTTACTCAAATAGAAAAATACCTGGAGGAAAAAGAGAAACCACCTATTTTTGTGAAACGTGTGAAAGAAAATCAGGGTTACATCTTGCAAGTTCTTTCAAAAGATATCATACCCTTGAAAAATTCAATATACGACAATACTGTAAATAAAATTGGTATTTAAGTGAATTTGTTTCTTCCTTTATTTATTTAAATTGTTTTATATTTTTAGTTAAAGTAAATTTCAAATAAAACACTTAAAAACGTTGGGAGCTGCTGGTAACGAAATTGAAATAAAATTCGGAGTGCAAAGGGTTAATGTACATTCTACTTTCTCGACTTTCATTAAAAAATCGATTTTTTTTTGACCGACCTTATTCGACTAAAAATATAAAAATTCGAGATTATGTCCTTAAATTTGCAGTGATAAATTCCAAAAATTGGGAAAGTTATAGGCCTCGCATCTAACCCACCTCGCGCAGAAGGATAGAAGGGTAAAGTCGCTTGACCGGTCGGGCCGTTTTTCTCTTTCAGCGATCTTTATTTATTCTAAGAAATTATCTAATTCTGGAAACGATTTAAAAGAGAGGATCACCCAAATGTAAACATTGCATTGGTAAACATTACGAAGGAGTATGTTCCGCGCACCAAAATAACATCTAAATATCATCTTACCCTTGACCTTGACGATGTCTGTTATGTTTATTGCTTCCTGAACATGCATTCAGTATTCAAACACTTTTCAAAAGAGACGTACCGTTTTAATATGGATCGAAAACAAAGTAAATTTGTCAATTCGAGACCCTGTCGTTCGCGAAAAGGAAAGTTTATTGGAAATCAGCATACAAGTGAATGCAGTTTAGAGTACGCTAGTACATCGGCAGAAAAATTAAAAGAAAATGCTGATCTGCGTGCAAACATTGATGCGGCTATGAATTATTGTATATTACAATTTTCTACGTAAGAATCTTTTATATACAAAAATTCGATATGCAAAACTTTAAATGCGTTTTTCTCAGTACAGTAAAGCCTGTTTTTGTGCGGTCCTTTTTTATGCGATTTTGTTTTTGTGCGATTGGTTTTGTGCGATTTTATTTTTGTGCAATTTTTTTTGTGCGATTTTTTTTTTATGCGGTATATGAATCTAAGCGGCGTTAGTACCAGTTTAATGTTTCCTATCAATGTACATATACATGTTGTGGACGAAATATATGAATGTGTAATTAATCGAAACGTTACCGAAAACGCGTCAACGTTATTATCTGAAATTAGTGCGCTCGCACATAACATCGGCGGAGAAGGCTTTGATTCTTTTGGCGATAATGACCGGGACGAGATGATTGAGGACCAAACTGTCGATGATAGTGACATTATCAATAGTTTGATAGATTATGAAAATGGACAAGAAGAACCGGAATCTATTACAGCAGATAAAATATATGCAGGGATCCAAATCTCGAAAAAATTGGAAACGCATTTTCTTAAAATAGGTACCAATGCGGAAAGACGCTTAAAATTCCAAAAAGAACTGAGATCGTGCATGTCTCACTATCGTGGAGTTTACAAGCAACTGACCAGTTGACCGTCGTCACAAAAACTGATCACTGAGTTTATGGTACCAAAAAACAAATCAATTGAAATCCTATCTTCAAGCGACGAAAGCAATTTTCAACCAATCCATCACAAGAAGATGCGCGTTTTGGATTACAACGAGTAGCAGCAAACTATTTAATGTATAATGTGAAAACTTCT
Source organism: Cryptocheilus praepositus (assembly GCA_033815515.1). Lineage (NCBI taxonomy): Eukaryota > Metazoa > Arthropoda > Insecta > Hymenoptera > Pompilidae > Cryptocheilus > Cryptocheilus praepositus. Next base: position 199,349 of record JAWWQZ010000115.1, on the reverse strand, counting down.
ACATGTATATGTACAATGAAGAATTAAATATTTTTACAATTTCTTTAGGTCTAATTTAATTATTTAATTTAATTTAATTGAAAGCATTCTCTCATCTATTTCATAAATCATTGATGTATTTTCTAAGTCCGACTTTTTTTATGCGGTCCCTATCCACCGCATAAAAAAAATTTTAGGTACTATATCGCACAAAATTGTTTATTATATGTAAGAATTTATAAAATTTTCGAATATTTTTTGTACGATTTCTTTTATGCGGTCCCTATCCACCGCACAAAAACAGGTTTTACTCTATACGCAGTCTAGCCGAATTTTCTGTCTGTTTTAAATCCTTTGCAGAAGGAGGGATGCCGGAGATTTTGTATCGTATTCGATTGTGTATTTATACTTGTAATCAATTTATTTTGCATTCAATATACCATTTCATTCAATTCCGATTTATATTCCTGTCAATTTTGCATTTGTCTTCAATTGTATTTGTATTCAAACTTATATTCGGCTGGAATTCCTGCCTATTTTATATACGCAATCTGTCTTGTCTGAATTTTCTGTCTGTTTTAAACCCTTCGCGGAAGTAGGGGCGAATGCCGGAGATTTTGTACCGTATTCGATTGTGTATTTATACTTGTAATCAATTTTATTCGCATTCAATATACCATTTCATTCAATTCCGCCTTTATATTCCTGTTAATTTTGCATTTGTCTTCAATTGTATTTGTATTCAAACTTATATTCGGCTGGAATTCCTGCCTATTTTATATACGCAATCTAGCTGAATTTTCTGTCTGTTTTAAATCCTTCACGGAAGGAGGGGTGAATACCGGAGATTTTGTACCGTATTCGATTGTGTATTTATACTTGTAATCAATTTAATTTGCATTCAATATACCATTTCATTCAATTCCGCCTTTATATTCCTATCAATTTTGCATTTGTCTTCAATTGTATTTGCATTCAACCTTACATCATCTTCCCATTCAACACAAGAGCTCCGGCACATACCCCCCTTTCCCGAAGAATTTAAAATATGTATCATATCCAGCCTGACGAGTCTCCAATAAACGTACCGGATCCAGCCGCAACAGTAGACAAACCGAATCAAAGCATCAGTATCTTTCTTCCGTGTACCCATGAAAACCCCTAGTACGAGTAGGCTATTAGTAGTGTACACACAATTTGAAGTACTATGCGACACAAAGCGACGTGAACAACAGTGTATAAATAGAACAATCGCAGTGAGTGCGACGCACATCGCTTGTAATGCTGTGCTGCGGGATAGATCGCGGGATAGATCGCCGAAGGGACACGACACGTTTGACCACTTCGGTGCAGTGATCCACGTCAACGTTACGTCGGTTGCCAGGCGGATGCGTAAGGTGCCGTGGAAGAGGGCGTAGTTCAGAAATCGAGCGGAGTGCGCAAGAAATCGCGAGGGAGAACGAGACATCTGGCACGCCGGTAGTCCGTTCAAGGGAATTCGGGCTTCTAGGGGGTTGCGATCGTGGCTGAATGGACGCAGGAGGCTTGATACTTCCGCTGCGGAGACTTCGGCGGGGAATGCGGCTCGTGAGATGGGAACGAAATTCGCCGACGCACGGCGTCGGGGAATTCGCGTGCGGCGATTAACTCGTCGAACAGCTAGTATAAATTCCGTATTTTTTGCTATTTCATTCGGACCGTTTTTTAACACTATTGCAAAACTGTATTGGCACAACGAATCAGTTAATATGTATACAGTGATGTTGTTCTTTGAAAAGATTTTCTTAGTGTCGAGAAATTCGTGTACGGTTAATAACTTGTCGAACAGCTGGTATAAATTCCGTATTTTTTGCTATTTCATTCGAACCGTTTTTAATAGTATTGCAAAGGTATATTGGCACAACGAATCAGTTAAAATGTATAAAGTGACGTAGTTTTTTGAAAAGATTTTCTTAGTGTCGAGGAATTCGTGTACGGTTAATAACTTGTCGAACAGCTAGTATAAATTCCGTATTTTTTGCTATTTCGTTCGGACCGTTTTTTAATAGTATTGCAAAGGTACATTAGCGCAACGAATCAGTTAATATGTATAAAGTGATGTTGTTTTTCGAAAAGATTTTCTTAGTGTCGGGGAATTCGCGTGCGGCGATTAACTCGTCGAACAACTAGTATAAATTCCGTATTTTTTGCTATTTCATTCGGACCGTTTTTTAACACTATTGCAAAACTGTATTGGTACAACGAATCAGTTAAAATGTATAAAGTGACGTAGTTTCTCGAAAAGATTTTCTTAGTGTCGAGGAATTCGCGTGCGGCGATTAACTCGTCGAACAGCTAGTATAAATTCCGTATTTTTTGCTATTTCATTCGGACCGTTTTTTAATAGTATTGCAAAGGTACATTAGCGCAACGAATCAGTTAATATGTATAAAGTGATGTAGTTTTTTGAAAAGATTTTCTTAGTGTCGAGGAATTCGTGTACGGTTAATAACTTGTCGAACAGCTAGTATAAATTCCATATTTTTTGCTATTTCATTCGAACCGTTTTTTAATAGTATTGCAAAGGTATATTGGTACAACGAATCAGTTAAAATGTATAAAGTGACGTAGTTTTTCGAAAAGATTTTCTTAGTGTCGAGGAATTCGCGGGCAGTTAAGAACTCGTCGAGCAACTAGTATAAATTCCATATTTTTTGCTATTTCATTCGAACCGTTTTTTAATAGTATTGCAAAGGTACATTAGCGCAACGAATCAGTTAAAATGTATAAAGTGACGTAGTTTTTCGAAAAGATTTTCTTAGTGTCGAGGAATTCGCGTGCGGCTAATAACTCGTCAAACGGCTAAATATAAATTCCGCATTTCTTGCTATTTCATTCGAACCGTTTTTTAATAGAATTGCAAAAGTATATTAGCATAACGAATCAGTTAATATGTATACAGTGATGTTGTTTTTTGAAAAGATTTTCTTCATGTCGGGGAATTCGCGTGCAGTTAAGAACTCGTCGAGCAACTAGTATAAATTCCATATTTTTTGCTATTTCATTCGAACCGTTTTTTAATAGTATTGCAAAGGTATATTGGCATAACGAATCAGTTAATATGTATACAGTGATGTTGTTTTTTGAAAAGATTTTCTTCATGTCGGGGAATTCGCGTGCAGTTACGAACTCGTCGAGCAACAAGTATAAATTCCATATTTTTTGCTATTTCATTCGGACCGTTTTTTAACACTATTGCAAAACTGTATTGGCACAACGAATCAGTTAATATGTATACAGTGATGTTGTTTTTTGAAAAGATTTTCTTCATGTCGGGGAATTCGCGTGCGGCTAATAACTCGTCGAACGGCTAAGTATAAATTCCGTACTTTTTGCTATTTCATTCGTACCGTTATTTTAATAATATTGCAAAAGTATATTGGCACAACGAATCAGTTAATATGTATAAAGTGATGTAGTTTTTTGTAAAGATTTTCTTAGTGTTGAGGAATTCGCGTGCGGCTAATAACTCGTCGAACGGCTAGTATAAAATCCATATTTTTTGCTATTTTATTTGGACCGTTTTTTTTATTAATAGTATTGCAAAATTTTGGTTGGCACAACGGTGCATTTAATATGTATAAAATTATGTACCTGTCTGGAAAGATTTTCTTGATGTCGAAGTATTCACGTGTGGCTAATAAACTCGTCAAACGGCTAGTATAAATTCCGTATTTTTTGCTATTTTATTTCAACCGTTTTTTTTTTTAGTAATAGTATTGAAAATTTTGATTGGCACAACGGAGCATTTAATATGTATAAAATGATGTATCTTTTTGAAAATATTTTCTTCATGTCGGGGAATTTGCGTGCGGCTAATAACTCGCGGAACGGCCAGTATAAATTCCGTATTTTTTGCTATTTTATTTGAACCGTTTTTTTACTAATAGTATTGCAAAATTTTGATTGGCATAACAGAGCATTTAATATGTATAAAATGATGTATCTTTTTGAAAAGATTTTCTTCATGTCGGGGAATTTGCGTGCGGCTAAATAACTCGCGGAACGGCCAGTATAAATTCCGTATTTTTTGCTATTTTATTTCAACCGTTTTTTTTTTGCTAATAGTATTGAAAATTTTGATTGGCACAACGGAGCATTTAATATGTATAAAATTATGTATCTTTTTGAAAATATTTTCTTCATGTCGAGGTATTCGCGTGTGACTAATAAACTCGTCGAACGACTCGTATAAATTCAGTATGTTATTTTACTTGGATTATAAAATGACATTGGTGCAACCGGTCAATTAATATATATAAATTTATATGTCTTGTTGGAAAGATTTTTTTGATATCGCGGATTTCGCGTGCGACGATTAACACGTTGAACGCCTAGTATAAATTCAGCATGTGTCACGCTACTTTATTCAGACTGTTTGCATGATTAATGGTACGGCAACATTTTATTGGCACGGCGAATCTATTAATATGTATAAAATTATGTATCTTGTTGGAAAGATCTTGGTACGGGGGAATTCGTGTGCGGCGAATAATACGCTGAACGCCTACTATAAATTCAGTATGAGTTATCCTATATTTTATACGGACGGTTTGTTTGATTAATGGTACTGCAAAATGATATCGCCGCAAAGGGTAAATTAATATGTATAAAACTATATATCTTGTTGAACAGATCTTGTTGACGTCGAGAAATTGGCTTACGGCGGTTAAGGTCGATTATGATCAAGTGTGTTTAATGAAATGTGTAAAAGACGATAAAATGGCATGAGACCGCTATCTCAAATTATTCAATGTACGGATATGTCAATCTTTCAAATCTTACGTATAACTGAGTGCATTCGACGGAAATGGAAACGAAAGTGAGTAATGGCTGACATGGACAATTTCGTTTTAGACTGTTAATATCGGTCCGAAAATTTGTGTTATAATTATTCACATTTGCCTGATGGCATGGAGAGAAAAAGCGTAGCTTTGAAAGCTTAAAATTCCTAAACTCTATTACAGAGTTGAACCTCGCAGTCGCAAATGAGCTATTTATAAAGCAATCTAAGTTACGCCCAGTTTACAGATACATTTGCGACAGTAATATTGAAATAACGCGAACATACCTTCGTAACGCGTTTATCACTTCATCTCTCGGAAAATGAATGTGCGCAAACAAACTCCTCATAACAAATATTCCCTCAAAGCGTATTGCACAGCACACAGACGACTACAGCCACTCGTGCATCTGCGTGCTGAAAATGTAAATGCTAAAACGATAGAACAGCGACTCTGTTACAACGCAAAATGTGCGTGCTAAAACGATTAAGATTCCAATCCCGTGAAAGCGTGTGATCTACTCGTGCGAAAAATGAGACAAGTGTCCGAAAATATTTGTTCGTACTGAAATATGCTATTAACCCATTCGAGACGATTTTTTTCGAACACGGTCCCCACGAGCTAAATTTTTTTTCATTATATTGTTCATTTTTAATTTTTGGTACACAGTAAAACCAATGCCAAATTTTGTTTTCCTGTACTTTACAGATTTCATTAGTTCAAGAAAAATCTTATTTTGACGGCTAGTTTACTCAGAATAACTGATAATTGCACATTACTGTTATTGCACACACGGTGTGCAATCGGTCTCGAATGGGTTAAATGCTAACATCTAAACTAAGGACAAAACTCACGCACTACATTAAGGGGTTATGCCTACTTGGGTTGGTGAAAAAAATCGACTCTTTTTTATTGCATTTTCTTAATGTACATCATTTTAAGAATATTTGCTCAAAAGTACATAAGAATCGGAGCACACGTTCAAAAATTATAAGCGTTTATCTGGAGCGCTAGTATGTATGATTAGTAAAGAGCTTGAAACTTTAAACGCGATTATCTCGAAACTGTGTTTTTAAAAACACACGGTTGCGGTGACCACGGTTTTTCAAAAACTACTTTACCGATCGAACTCTAATTTTATATACTTATTTGTCATTACAATAGGCAGGGCCTGAACGAGGGATTTTTTATTTCGGTAATAAAAAAAAAGTTACAACATAAAAACGACAGTTAGACCACCTCAAAAGACGCATTTTTTCGTAAAATTGCTGCCGTTTTTGTAAAAATTAAAATTTTTCCAAATCCTTCGTTCAGGCCCTGTCTATTGTAATGACAAATAAGTACAGGTAACCCTCCTATAACACGGTAGTTAAGTTCCTAGAAAATGCCGTGTTGTGTGAAACCGTGTTGCATGAGACCCAGAGCCAGTACAAAAAGGGGGGTTACGTTCCAAAAACTTATTAAAAACAAATATTTTTTTAATTCGACATAAACAACTTAATATTTACTAAAAATATAAATGTATGTACAACACAAAGTAAAAAAAAAAAATTAATCTAACGCAACCATAATTTAATGAATTTATTCGCCGTCACTACTCAGTATAATCAACCGAGAACGTTTTTTCGGTGGAACGATATCGCCTTCACTTTCAGAACTTTTTTCTCTATTTAAAGTTTTTGTATGTTTTCCCCTCTTAAAAAAATGATTACTGTAATCGAACTTCGCTTGCTGGTTCTTACTAGGTCATTGTAAATTTCGCGGTATGGAGCTAAACAGTTTTGCAGCTCCCTTTTGAATCTTCGACTTCTTTCCGTGGAAGGGTCTGTCACGTTTATACTCGGCACGCTGCTTCAAGAAAAATGACTCGAGATTTTCCGCTAAGCATAGGCCTTCTCGTATTTTTTTTAATGTTAAATTCTTAACTGCACAATCTTCATCAGAGCTAGCGTCCTCAAAATCGATTTGATTTGCATCTAGGGATGCCATTTCCATCAAATCCGCTTCGTTAGCTTCTTCTTCCACTAATAAATCTTGAATGTCTTTGGTAGCCATATCCACAAAACCTTCGCCTCCGATTGATTTAGCGACTTCTAATATGGCACCAATTTCATTTTCTGATGTTTCACGCAAGTTTTGTGTTTCAACTGAAGTGGGCCATATCTTCTTCCAATACGCATTTAAGATTGATGTTTTTATTTCTTTCAGCGACAAAGATATGTCCCCAATGTCCTACGGGGGACATATAGGCCCTGATAAGAGGAACAACCGTGTTATAGGATGCCGTGTTGTAGGAGTGTTCCCGCAATTTACGAAACGTGTTATAGCGAAACCGCGTTATAAGATACCGTGTTATAGGAGGGTTACCTGTATATAAAATTAGAGTCCGATCGGTGGTCACCGCAAGTGATGAAAATAAACGGAAGCTCTAGGAGAAGGGCTATATTTCCTCCATTTTTTAATATTTTCTTATAAAAAAATGTATACAAATACCACTAAATACGTACTTTTTGGTACTATTTTGCGAATTTTATTAGTACTCACTAAAAAAAAATCTTGAAAATCATGTCATATCGCCGATATCAAGTAGGCGTAACCCCTTAACATCAACATCAGCGTTGCTCTGATCACAAATCAACACAAAGAGTTAACCCTATCCTCACAAAACGAATTTTTATTCGCAATAACCATAACTACGTACAAAAATGCTGCAATACGCAGTTGTAACATGCAAATTCGTGAATCCAATAGCAAATGATTACGGCATATTTCAACCCCAGAATATTTGAAGCTACGATTGCACGCAAAGAGTTAGCTTTACATAAAACTTTCTGTGCCGTCTGCATGACGACAATTCGAGTGCAAAGGATTAAAATCACGTTTATACTCGGCACGTTCTCTCCTCGGGCTGCTTAACAACGCGATACACCTCTTGTATGCTAATTCCAATTAAGCGCGCTAGTGTATTTTGTCGCCGCCGACAAGAGGTAACCATGACGTGTTAACGATTATAAATCTCCCCCGCTTGAAAGAACAGCTTTTACCCCCCAGAAGTCGAGTCAGATTTAATGTGACTGGATAATAATGTAATCGGGATATATAATTATTGATATAATTTTATGAGTCGTTGCCTATAGAGATGTTCGAGTACGCGCAAATAACAAGTTGATCTAAAGTCGGCGCGATTAAATATTTGAATACGCATTTACATATAATATAAATATCCATGTTGCATATATAATATAGATTCGTAATTTACGATATTTGAATATTTTGAGTAACTCGAATGTTTGGGTAAATTACTTACATTTGATATTCGTGAATGTTTGATATATATATGAATACGTACTTATATATAATACAAATATTGAATACTTGAATACGTACTTATATATAATGCAAATATTGATATAATTTTATGAATTATATAATTTTATGTTGCCTATAGAGATGTTCGAGTACGCGCAAATAACAAGTTGATCTAAAGTCGGCGCGATTAAATATTTGAATACGCATTTACATATAATATAAATATCCATGTTGGATATATAATATAGATTCGTAATTTACGATATTTGAATATTTTGAGTAACTCGAATGTTTGGGTAAATTACTTACATTTGATATTCGTGAATGTTTGATATATATATGAATACGTACTTATATATAATGCAAATATTGATATAATTTTATGAATTAACTTCAATGTATTGAAGCGGTATGATAGTTGTAATAAATCGTATTTTTTCAACTTCCTTGAATCACCGACTTACGTAATTTTACATAAATAGTTGTGTTACGCGAATTATTATACGCGCACGAAAATTTCTAGTGAGACTGTTTCTTATGTGCAACGGCAAACTGTTATCGCGTGTGATAATTTCTGCGTTTTTTTTATATTCTTAGGCATTAACAGACTGAAAACAATTTTTTCGTCTACTGTTTGCATTATTTCGGTAGTTAAAGAAGTGTTAAGACTTTAATGATAACAGAATTGGCTACAATTAAATTGAACGACCCTGCTATTTTAGAGGTCAACATATATAACCTCAGCTCATTTTATCTTCCCTACAAACGATTTCGCCTGACGGCAAATAACCGGCAAATTAATTTATGATAACAAGCAAGCCTGACATGTTGGCCAATATCTCAATGCACATTTAGTACTGAGAATGCAAAGATAATTCGAGACGAAATTGGACGGGAATGAGTATATGTATACAGCGGAACATTCTGCTTAAAGGTCCGACGCGCCTCAGATGTTACGTTCTATAGATTGTTGTGCACACGTTAATGTTAATTACGGAACAAGGAAGCAAATTTATGAAAATAATTAATCTCAGGGTTACTAAACTTTTTCGAATCTACGAAAGGTCATTGTAAAACTACTTCCGGCTTCACATTATGAAACGCACACTTGACCATAAGCAGATCGAGGCAAATACCTAACTAACGTACGTTACGTAATAGGATTTTCCGGCTGTCAAGTTATAATCGTCTTTGTCATCGTGAAAAATTAGAATTTCGCCAATTTAAAAATGACCGCTTTTCCATCGTGACGTTCCGTGAATACATCTACCAGGTTGTTCAATAAGTTTTGTTTTGTTTTGTTGAGGGCGTTGCTACTAGTCCAAATTTGTTTTTGTTTTGTTGGTTCACTCTTCTTATCAACGTATGTGAAGGTTCATTTCAATCAGTCAATTCATTCTTTGTTTACAAGCCATTTAGTGTCGCCGTGTCACAGTATTTTCGACAATGGAAAAAATTGAACATCGTGCAGTGATAAAATTCTTATTTTTGGAAGGTGTAGCGCCAAAAGAAATTCACGAACGAATGTTAAGAGTGTATAATGAACGTTCACCTTCAATTAGAACAGGAGAAAGATGGGTTGCTGAATTTAAACGTGGTCGTACAAGCCTTGAAGACGATCCACGTGAAGGACGTCCAAAAAGCGCATCAACACCAGAAATCGTAGCCAAAGTACAGGATATGGTTTTGGAAGATCGTCGATTGACTGAGAGGGATTTAGTAGAGGCTCTACACATCTCATTAGGCAGTGTGAGTCATATTTTAAATGAAATTTTGAGTTTTAAAAAGCTGTGTGCACAATGGGTGCCGCATTCGCTAACAATTGAACAAAAACACATTCGAATGCGACTTTCTCAACAACATTTGGAGCGTTTTAAAAAGGATAAAGTGGATTTTGTGCGTCGATTCATCACTATGGATGAGACTTGGGTCTATCACCATGATCCTAAATCAAAACAAGAGGCTAAAGAGTGGTGTGAACCTGGTTGTTCGGCTTCGAAACGAGTTCGTGTCCAGAAATCGGCCAAGAAGGTTCTGGCATCAGTTTTTTGGGATGCGAAAGGAATTTTATTTGTGGATTACTTGCAAACTGGTAAAACAATTAATTTTGAATATTATTGCAACCTTTTGGACCAGTTGAAGGAAAAAATTCGTGAAAAAAGACCCGGTTTGCAGAAGAAAAAAATCCTTTTTCATCAGGACAACGCACCGTGTCACAAGAGCATTTTTACAATGGCGAAAATCCATGAATTAAAGTTCGAATTGTTGGACCATCCGCCGTATTCACTAGATTTGGCCCCCAGCGACTTCCATTTGTTTGCAGAACTCAAAAAATTTATGCGTGGCAAGCGTTTTTCGTCAAATGAAGAAGTCATAACGGCTGTTGAAGCGTATTTTGCAGACCTTCCGGAATCTCACTTCAGGGATGGGATCCACAGATTGGAGGATCGTTAGAGCAAGTGCATTAATGTTCAGGGAGATTATACTGAATAATAAAGTGTATTTTGAACCATAACATTGTGTTTTTCTTATCGAACGACAAAACTTATTGAACAACCTGGTATGTTACGTAATAGGATTTTCCGCCTGTCAAGTTATAATCGTCTTTGTCATCGTGAAAAATTAGAATTTCGCCAATTTAAAAATTACCGCTTTTCCATCGTGACGTTCCGCGAATACATCTATTGACTACCGCAGTAGCTATCGAAAAACATTTAAGTCTGACATCTACGTTCATTCTATTCAGACATGTCAATTATTTTAAAATATATCCAATCATTTTTAAACTGAAATAAAACCACCCAAGTATAATCTACCGAACGTCATGCATTATGTCAAGATATAATCACCTCTGTCGTCGTTAAAAATTAGAATTTCTTTAACATGAAAATTACAGTTTTCGTGTCCTGCCGTTCCGTGAATAGATCTGTAACTACCGCAGTGACTAGCGAACACATTTAAACCTGCACGAGCACTCTGACATCTACGTTCATTCTATCCAAACGCGTCAATAATTTTTCAACATCGTAAAACACAAAACCTTTCAAATTGTCCCGCTTATTTCCAACCCCAAATAAAACCGACGAAGTACAATCCACCGATCGCCGTAAATTACGTGCTTTACGACATTATCTCATAATCCTCTCTGTCGACGTTAAAACTGAGAATTTCTCTAACTTGAAAATGCGAACACATCTGTTAACTACCGCAATAATTAGGAAAAACATTTAACCCCTTAACGACGAATGAGGATAATTCGCGACATACTGCTTCGCATGTCGCATATGGGTTTAAAATTGAGAATTTCATAAAAGTGTCGGTTGTAGCGAATAGGATACATTCCTACTACCAATATATACTAGTGCACAAGCACAGTACACAAATAAAAATTTTTGACGGATTTAAATGTGCATAATAGCAGGATATATACTATGTAATTATTTTTCATCATTAGAAAAAAATTCAGGCGTTAAGGGGTTAAACGTGCACGAGAATTCTGACATCCAGGTTCATTCCATCCAAACACGTCCATAATTTGTCGTGATCGCGACACAGAACCTCTCAAACCTACCCGATCGCGTTTAACACGTTGACTGCCAAGCGTATTTTGCTATGTTACAACTGCGATGCGATGAAATACCGCAGAGTATGATTATATCGTGTAAAAACGAAGATAACGCAATGGTATTAGAAGCGGAAGTATTGACGCATGGCTCCAATAGCAATTGCTTTTGCAAGATTGCAAATAGGCTTTATTGTGAATTTTTTGCAATCTTAGTCAAATCTTTTACACCGGTCACCGGTGACCACCGTGGCAGTCAAAGTGTTAACCCGAAATAAAACCATCGGCCCGCAATCCACGGCACGCCATGCATTACGTCAAACGAATGAAATTTACGTCCGCCCGGGGACCCCGTATAAATCCGAGAAATGCCCGTTAAGCGAGCAAACTCTGTCACCTAATATCTGGCGATGCGATCGATGGTGCGACACCGTTGTCAAAGTCCTTTTAACTCGCGTTGAGAAAATAGCGGAAACCCTCGGAGACTCGGCTAACCTAAAACGCTCGCCGTACAGCAAACACGAGTCGACTGATTTATCGCCTATTACATACCTCCGACAGGGCGTCCTCCATCATATCGCTGGTATCTCTCATGACTCCCAATGGAAACTAGCACCGACAACAATCACTCACCGCCCACGATATACCGTCCGTCTCTGTCCTTCTCCCTCGAGCCGCCTCTCACTGTCTCCGTCAAGCCTACACGCGCTCAGACAGGGTGGCAACGATATGGCTACCCAAAAACAACGCACACCGACGCTCTGGTCGCGCACGTTTCCCGTAAAAACGTCGCACTCCACTCGCCGCCACGCGTCTGCACGTTCACATCGAAAAGTAACGTCGGCGGAAAAGTTCGGATCGATCTCACGGAAACGTGTCACTCCGCTGCCTTTCTCTTACTGGCTCCCAGCCCGACGTCTTCTCGCGCACTGCCAGAGTCCGGCGTGTGCTGCGTCCGTCGACGTTTCTGGGAACTCGTGCACGCGGCAGCCTCCGCGATCTTGAGAAATATGGCTGGCGACGACGAGTTCAGCGCCTTGGCAAGGGGTTCCACGAGCGAAGATTCCGCGTGCCGAGCTCCGGGCTCACGAGACGTTCACGGGTCGAGCCATCGGAGTGCACGCCTTTGGAAACACTGTCGAAGACTGTCAGGTAACGCGGAGAGCAGCTCGAGACGCCAGAAGGCAGACCTGCCTCCATGACAGTAGTGTCTGTCTTTCTCGGGCTTTGTGCGCCACTGTCTTCGTCGCGCACCTTTCGGATGCGCGGAGTGTCCTTTGCGCGCCTGTGGATTGGGTCTGTGCTCTTACTCGTGCGTGTGGATGGTCTGTCTTGTTCTGACACATTGCGGAGCCCATCTGCTCACTTCCACGCACTCATTGGTTGTTGGCCTGTGTCTGCTGTAGGATCGACGGAGTCGGTATATACGTGTGCATAGGGTGTTTCATTCCGACACATCGCGGAGCGCGTGTCTCTCACTTCCCAGTTCTATAGCTTGTCTTGCTTCTACGCATTCGTGGACCCTTGGTCTCTGTCTACTGCTATGGTTTCGGCAGTGTGGTTTACTCGTATATGTGTACGGGGTGTCTCGTTCTGACACATTGTGAAGCCCATCTACTCACTTCCACGCACTCATTGGTTGTTGGCCTCTGTCCCCTGCTGTAGGATCGACTGAGTCGGTATGTACGTGTGTATGGGGTGCTGCTACTACTATGGACTCGGCAGTGTGGTTTACTCGTGCATGTGTACGGGGTGTCTCATTCTGACACAATGCAAAGCGTGCTTTCTCACTTCCACGCACTCATTCTGCTGCTGTAGGATCGACTGAGCCAGTATGTACGTGTGCATAGGGTGCTGCTACTACTATGGTTTCGGCAGTGTGGTTTACTTGCATATGTGTACGAGGTGTCTCATTCTGACACATTGCAAAACGTGCTTTCTCACTTCCACGCACTCATTCTGTCCTGCTGTAGGATCGACTGAGTCGGTATGAACGTGTGCATAGGGTGTTTCATTCCGACACATCGCGGAGCGCGTGTCTCTCACTTCCCAGTTCTATAGCTTGTCTTGCTTCTACGCATTCGTAGGCTCTTGGTCTCTGTCTACTGCTATGGTTTCGGCAGTGTGGTTTACTCGCATGTGTGTACGGGGTGTCTCGTTCTGACACATTGTGAAGCACGCGTACTTACTTCCACGCACTCATTGGTTCGGTCTCTGTTCTGCTGTAGGATCGACTGAGCCGACATGTACGTGTGCATGGGGTGTCTCATTCTGACACATCGCGGAGCGCACATCTCACTTGTCAGTTCGATACCTCATCTCGCTTCTACGCATTCGTGGGCTGTTGGTCTCTGTCTACTACTATGGTTTCGGCAGTGTAGTTTACTCGTACATGTGTACGGGGTGTCTCATTCTGACACATTGCGAAGCGCGCTTACTCACTTCCACGCATTCATTGGCTGTGGGCTTCTGTCTACTACTACGGTTTCGGCAGTGTGGTTTACTCGTACATGTGTACGGGGTGTCTCATTCTGACACATTTCAAAGCGTGCTTATTCACTTCCACACACTCATTCTGTCCTACTGTAGGATCGACGGAGTCGGTATGTACGTGTGCATGGGGTGTCTCATTCTGACACACCGCAGAGCGCACGTCTCACTTCCCAGTTCGATAGCTTGTCTCACTTCTATACATTCGTGGGTTCTTGGTCTCTATCTACTACTATGGTTTCGGTAGTGTAGTTTACTCGTACATGTGTACGGGGTGTCTCATTCTGACACATTACAAAACGTGCTTTCTCACTTCCTCGCACCCATTCTGCTGCTGTAGGATCGACTGAGTCGGCATGCGTGTGCATGGGGTGTCTCATTCTGACACATCGCGGAGCGCACGTCTCACTTCCCAGTTCAATAGCTCGTCTCGCTTCTACGCATTCGTTGGCTCTTGGTCTCTATCTACTACTATGGTTTCGGCAGTGTGGTTTATTCGTATATGTGTACGAGGTGTCTCATTCTGACATATTGCGAAGCGTGCCTACTCGCTTGTACAGTTTCAATAGTTGGTCTCGCTTCCACGCGCACGCGACTGCAGTTTGCGCACGCACGCACTCAAGCTTGGCTGTTGGCCTCTGTGTACTGTGGACTTGGCTGCATTCGGTGCACATGTGGATGGGGTGTCTCCTTCTGACCACATTGCGAAGCAGGCGTACTCACTTGCGCGGTTTCAATGGCTTGTCTCGCTTGCACGCGCACGCGACTCAGTCGCCATGTGCTGCACACGGTGTCAGTTGATCGTTTTGTCTCGTTTGCACTTGGATATAGCTCGCTGGAGTGTTCTTGCTCTCGTTTGAAATGGTGTGCTCTCGCTCCCGCGCATTCCGCTTTCTCGTTCGTCGACGTGCGACTACACGTTAACCGCTAGTATGGCTTCTCGCTTTCTCATCATGGGAATCCGTTGATTCTTCGTCGTTCGCATCGGTCCCCGCTGCATCACTGTTCAGTTGCAAGCTGCAGCTGCCGTGTGCCAACCCCTCACCTCGCCACCTCGCGGCATTTCCCCCAGACTTCGTCGGACGCTTCTTCCTCACCGACCGTTTTATGTCGACGTGCCGTCGTTCAAAGCTTTCGTTGGCATAGTCGCACTTAAAGCTAATGTTGTAGCGAATACGTTTTCGGACGGAGAATTGTTCGGACGAATGTGTGGGAAGTGTTTGGCAGAAGTCGGTTGAGTAGATGTATATTCTGATAAAATCTTATATTTTCAATGATGTAGTGTTTTCCTCTAGATGGACATTTTTGTGTATTCCAGCATATGCATGTTTTGATGAAATGTTATATTTCCAATAATATATTCTTTCAATCATTTTTGTGTATGTGCTATATGCTTTCTGATGAAAATATTTCTTATATTCTTTCATCTTTTATGTGCCGTTACAAATTTCTTCTGCTATATAAAAAATAGTGCCTGCTATGTAAAAAATATATACAAAAGAAATATGCCAATGTAGTTTAAGTCATATTTTCAACCAATTCTGACCATTCCCTGATTTTCCGAAATGTTATTTTGTAACGGTGAGTATGCTAACAAAATCAATAAAAACTGTTTCATTGATCCGCGAGTAAAGTCCAGTGTCGGTATAAAGTTTGTAAGTAAATTTTGTGATGATCAAATTATAGTTTCCATTTCCAGCTTGACAATACCATTCTTTCAATTTATTTGTGTAACAAGCACACTGACATGTTATGGCTTAGTTATGATTGACGTCCGTTTTTTAATTAATCTCCCAACTCGGCCAAGATGTCTCGGTTATGATTTTCCACCCCATACACTGCACACTTCTATTTTGAAACCCGTAACTGATTAATCTTTCAAGATCCATTCTAGCGAGTTGGACGCAAAGAATGTAATTGTGAATGAAAGTTTGGCAGACGTCCACTGAAACCTGAACTTGAGAGGTCTGCTTATGAGAGGAGACGCGAGCTACTGCAAGAAATCGCTCGCGACGAATATCCATTGTCTCCGCGGATGAAATACGTTAATGCGCCCGAACATTGATTTAGAGAGCGATTTTGAGATTGAGATTGAAATTGGAGCGGGCCGGAGCTCGGTAATTGGAAACTCGAAGTGGAATCGTAATTTGCGACGCGCCCCGCAATGTTTGCCTTTCATTTCCTGATAAATGGAGAACCGGTTCTTTGTTCAGGTCTTCGGACGTTTGACGTATGGTCGTGTACGAACTAAATCTTGTTTGATAATTTCGTAAATGGACGTAGTGTAAGTGTCAGTGCCGTCAGTCGACGTCACATAAAAATAACTACGTCCCGTGTTACAGTCAAGGGACAATAAATGTAAATGCGTGTGCTAACGCATAAATCGTCGAAATCGTTTACCATCATTTTTGCTTTTGATTGTCGGACGTACGGATCAGCCTCAATCATTTTATGTGGCAGTTTTGCAATTGAAGGTCCCGGGCCTGCTCAATAAGTTTTGTCGTTCGATAAGAAAAACACAATGTTATGGTTCAAAATACACTTTATTATTCAGTATAATCTTCCTGAACATTAATGCACTTGCTCCAACGATCCTCCAATCTGTGGATCCCATCCCTGAAGTGAGATTCCAGAAGGTCTGCAAAATACGCTTCAACAGCCGTTATGACTTCTTCATTTGACGAAAAACGCTTGCCACGCATAAATTTTTTGAGTTCTGCAAACAAATGGAAGTCGCTGGGGGCCAAGTCTGGTGAATACGGCGGATGCTCCAACAATTCGAACTTTAATTCATGGATTTTAGCCATTGTCAAAATGCTCTTGTGACACGGTGCGTTGTCCGGATGAAAAAGGATTATTTTCTTCTGCAAACCGGGTCTTTTTTCACGAATTTTTTCCTTCAACTGGTCCAAAAGGTTGCAATAATATTCAGAATTAATTGTTTTACCAGTTTGCAAGTAATCCACATATAAAATTCCTTTCGCATCCCAAAAAACTGATGCCAGAACCTTCTTGGCCGATTTCTGGACACGAACTCGTTTCGAAGCCGAACAACCAAGTTCACACCACTCTTTAGCCTCTTGTTTTGATTTAGGATCATGGTGATAGACCCAAGTCTCATCCATAGTGATGAATCGACGCACAAAATCCACTTTATCCTTTTTAAAACGCTCCAAATGTTGTTGAGAAAGTCGCATTCGAATGTGTTTTTATTCAATTGTTAGCGAATGCGGCACCCATTGTGCACACAGCTTTTTAAAACTCAAAATTTCATTTAAAATATGACTCACACTGCCTAATGAGATGTGTAGAGCCTCTACTAAATCCCTCTCAGTCAATCGACGATCTTCCAAAACCATATCCTGTACTTTGGCTACGATTTCTGGTGTTGATGCGGTTTTTGGACGTCCTTCACGTGGATCGTCTTCAAGGCTTGTACGACCACGTTTAAATTCAGCAACCCATCTTTCTACTGTTCTAATTGAAGGTGAACGTTCATTATACACTCTTAACATTCGTTCGTGAATTTCTTTTGGTGCTACACCTTCCAAAAATAAGAATTTTATCACTGCACGATATTAAATTTTTTCCATTGTCGAAAATACTGTGACACGGCGACACTAAATGGCTTGTAAACAAAGAATGAATTGACTGATTGAAATGAACCTTCACATACGTTGATAAGAAGAGTGAACCAACAAAACAAAAACAAATTTAGACTAGTAGCAACGCCCTCAACAAAACAAAACAAAACTTATTGAACAACCTGGTAGTTCATGTTTGCTTTTATTCAAAACTGCGTAATGGCACTTACATTCTGGTTCACTATTAGGTAAGACTAGACGTTAGTGTTGTGTGGTGCACGTTGCGGCGAACGGGTTATCGATTAATCGTCAAATTTGTTTACTGTAAACGTCTGTCCCGTCCGTTAACGGCTGAAAACGAACATGTTCGCGGCAGTACAAAGCGATTCACGCTTGCCCGGCGAAGGCAGGGATGCAGACGAACAGCTGCTATTTCACCTGTTCGATATATTATTTAAATGCTTCACCTGCCGCGATCTCGAGATACCGCAAGATAAGCGCCGAACGTTTCCTGCTTTCTTAAAGATGTCACGCGTGACTCCAAATATTTCTCTCGGATGCTTCGAAAAGTTAGCAGCGCAGGCGAAGTTTCCGCAAAGTGCACGACCGGCTTTTCTCGGAAAAGAGATTAATGGGTGCTTGCGTTCAAAACGTAAGTAACATTAATCGCAGGTACAAAACTCCTTAACCGAGCGTGCGCTGCTACTTAACACTAGATTGCCCAAGGCAGCCATTTTGACTGTTTTTTAATTTCAAATAGAAAAACAATTATGAAATTGATGACACAATTTCTTAGAATTTGGTGACTTTTTCTATAACATATAAATGGGTTTATGAATGATTGTAGTTACTTCCGCCCTCCTTTATTTCCGTATATATATATGTGTTATACCTATATTGCCCAGAAGCAGTCATTTTGACTGCTTGGTAAATTTTAAATAATCAAAAGATTTTTATTTATTGAATTGAGTAAATTTCTTATATGACCTGTCCGGCTTTGTATTGAAATAACATTTTTTTTTTTTCGATTACGGTAACATACCGATGCATGATAAATTGTCGATTTGGGCGTATACTTGATAAGTGTCAGTTGCTCAATAAGCTAAAGTAGTACTAGTTATTCGAATCTTTATAAAGTGTTGTTCTAACAAGTTGTTTATTTTATTTCTTTTCGCCCTAACTTTATGAAAAAAATGTCGAACAGAAATGAGTTATTGGAAAAGCTAACGAACATAAGTGAAGAGTGCTCCGATATAGAATCAAATGCAACAAATTCTGAACTATCATCTGAAGATGAAGCGGATTATATTCAAAGTGAAACATCTGACGCTGAAGATAGTGATGAAGAGTCGATCACCAATGATGAAAATGAAAGTGTCATCAATATGCCCAGGAAAAGGTGTAGGGTGCTAACTAGTTCAGATTCTGATGAAGAAACTGAAAATACGTTTCAGGAGGTCGAAACAGCTGCTGATGGTACTGTGTGCAGTATCAAATAAATTTGCCTTGCTTTCGGAAATATGGGTTAAGTTCATTGAAAACAGTCAATATGTACAGTTAATATTTACTAATAACCTGTTATATAACTGTAAATAACATAAAAAATATTAAAAATTAATTTTAAACAAATTTCTTTACATATTTGTTATTTTTTCACAATGCAGTAATTTTGACTGTTTTTGGGCAATATAGGTATACAAGAAATCTCGGGCAATCTAGTGTTAAATAATTCGGTTTATTCTTGTGCGCTGTGAAGTATCACGTGTGCAGTATCATAACTATACGTATTTTTATGGAAAATTATAAAAATGTGTCCGGTATATCTGCATACGTCATTATATATCTTACTGTTAACGAAGGTAATAGATTCCTGTTCCGAAACGGTCTAAGATTATAGACCTGCTCCTATATACTTGTATATTTCAGAACAAAATATGTCAGCAGTGTATAAATAGTACCCAAATTCTG
This sequence comes from Cryptocheilus praepositus, assembly GCA_033815515.1. NCBI lineage: Eukaryota > Metazoa > Arthropoda > Insecta > Hymenoptera > Pompilidae > Cryptocheilus > Cryptocheilus praepositus. The sequence continues at coordinate 179,634 of JAWWQZ010000115.1, read as the reverse complement.
TTCCGAAGGGCTGAAAAAAGTGAATCGTGTCCTAATATGAGTATGATAAGTTACGAATGAACGAAAGTAATTCGTTCTTCAGTGCCCGTTATTATCGGACTCATTTTCTCAACGTAATTAACGAAGCTATCGATATCGAGACTGCCAATTCGGTGGTTTCGCCTGTGTTCCGGAAATGTTTTGAAACCATCGCCTCCGTTAACCAGGAATGAAGGAACGATCAACCTGTACCACTGATCGTCAACCAAGTCCTCATACCTGGGGACATCGCACTGACGACATCTAAGAAAACATAATGCGATAAGTCATATTTCAAAGTAAAACTACAAACAGGATATGGGATAGATCTGTCACTTTGTGGAAGTTTGTGTTTCACAAACTGAAATATCGACTTGGCCCAAAATTCAGTATAAATCACTGGAAAAGCACATTCAAATTTTCGCGTACATCGAAAAATTAAATAGGGTACAAGAAGACCAAGAAAAATCGCAACCGCACTGGAAAATTCGGAAGAGTTTCCGAGATATGACTAAAAATAGATGAAGAAATCAGGAAAAACGCGAGAAGAAAACGCGTTTCTTTATGATCACTGTTTGAAAGTGTTTCATTTGACTTGTATGAATGGAAAGTGGATCTAATGAGTCTCAATAAAACGCAGACAGCACCCCAAAATTCGAAATAATTCTCGAGTTGCGAGCAAAAATAAGTTGAAAAATGACGAAAAATAGACCGAAAATCCGCGAAAATAGGCGAAAAATGTCAATTTTTTTTTTGTTTCGGACCGATACCATTCGATAGAGGCTAATTTGCCCTGAAGATAGACCACTTTCCGCGCGCTGAACTCTTTATAGTTTCCGAGATATGACGATTTTAAGAAAGCGAAAAAAAAATTTTTTCAAAATTTCAGATTCCGATTAGTCCCGTGTGAAAGTGTGTCCAAAGAGCTTTAAGAAAACCTATATTACTTATAGGTTTCGACCGCTAGTATAGACGGGACAGGGCCTTGAAGAAATCGTGAAAATCTTAAGGTATACCATACCTTGCCATTTTTGCGAAAAAATGATGGGTCACCGATTTTATTGCCCTTTTAACATATCAAAGGGGGTCCAAAATGCCTCGGAAAATGCAAGGCGCACCCTGAAATTCGCAATAGTTCCGGAGATACGGCCAAAAATGTGTGGAAAAATCGTGAAAAACGAGCCTGAAAACAGGGTCAAAAATTAAAAGTCTACCGATCGACTTGCAATTGTGCCGGATGAAAGGGGGTACAAAGAGACTTGGAAAAATCGCAACCGCACTGAAAAGTTCGAAATAGTTTCCGAGATATGACAAGAAATAGGATGCAAAATTGAGAAAAACATAAGAAAAACACGGGTTTTTTAAGAACCACCAATTGAAAGTAAATCATTTGACTTTCTCACCAATATGAAATGAAAGAGGATCGGCAGAGACTCGAAAAAATTCAAACCGCGCCCCAAAATTCGCAGTAGTTCACGAGTTATAAGCAAAAGCAGGGAAAATAATAAGAAAAATAAGCTGAAAATAGGCGAAAATAGGCGAAAAATGTCAAATTTCTTTTTTGTTTCAGACCGATACCATTCGATAGAAGGTAATTTGCCCTGAAGATAGACCACTTTCCGCGCGCTGAACTCTTCATAGTTCCCGAGATATGACGATTTTAAGAAAGCGAAAAAAAATTGTTTTCAAAATTGCTGATCGCGATTAGTCCCACGTGAAAGTGCGTCCAAAGAGCTTTAAGAAAACCTGTATTACTTATAGGTTTCGTTCGCTAGTTTAAACGGGACAAGGCCTTAAAGAAATCGCGAAAATCTTAAGCCATTGCCATTTTTGCGAAAAAATGATGGGTCACCGATTTTCTTGCCCTTTTAACATATCAAAGGGGGCCCAAAATGACTCGGAAAAATGCAAGGCGCACCCCGAAATTCGCAATAGTTCCGGAGATACGGCCAAAAATGTGTGGAAAAATCGTGAAAAACGAGCCTGAGAATAGGGTCAAAAATTAAAACTCTACCGATCGACTTGCAATTGTGCCGGATGAAAGGGGGTACAAAGAGACTTGGAAAAATTGCAACCGCACTGAAAAATTCGAAATAGTTTCCAAGATATAATTAAAAATAGGTGGAAAAATCGAGAAAATCTTAAGGTATGCCCTTGCCATTTTAACAGAAAAAAGTATTCCGCAGTTTTAAGTGCCGTTGCAGTATGTCAAAATGGACTGAAAAAAAACGTAGAACGGCGCAAGCCGAAGCGGAAAATTCGTAATAGCTTCGGAGATATGGCAACAAGTGGGGCATTAATAAAAAATACCCATGAAACAATTACATGTAAATAAGTGATACACATATTATCAACGAATTTAATAGTAATTGTAATAAGGAGCAGCATTGTGATCTTGCACCGCATTAGGCCTGTAAATCTGCTTGATACGTGATACGGGACTGGAAACATGGTCTTAGTACCCCGAACTGATAAGACAAAAGAATCGATTGACCATATATCTATCCCATAGCTCTGTTTGCGGTAATACATAAAAAAATGTGATTAATTAGAATGTAAGTAAGAATACGTTACTTGACTTTGGCTTCTAAAACTGTCCAGGTTCCATCTTTTGACATGTTGTAGGTCGCTTTTAAGCCAGACCATAGTAAAATTTCGGTATGGCTCAGAATCTAAAAGTGGGTGCTTTGGCTTAAATAGAAAAGTGGGTTGGCATGTTCGTTGAATAAAACAAATTTGCCTTCTGGTCTTCGAATAAAAAACCGATGGCTCCTTTTTCGAGCAACCAGTACTACACAGTTTTTCTACAAGTAGTCAATATCAGGGCGCACATGTCATCATTCTTTAACACGTTGACTGCTCATCGAAAAATTTTACTATATTCACAAATTTTTTTCTTATCGAAAATAGCGCAACAATTTGAAACTTTCACTTGATCATTCGACTTTATTATACAAAAATATTTCTGTTTTACGTTTTTTCATAATAAATTCTTCTTGATTGCTGGAGCACCTCCAACAATGATCGTGCGTTCTAATAACAACTGCATTTATAAAATAATCACTTCGCATGAACCACGGAGAAGTTTGGATCTTCAAAATAACTTTCAAAATAAGGTCATCGAAAATGGCATTTTCTCCGTCTTTTTATGATGGAAAAAAATGAGAAAATATTGATTAATTAACACATCCGTGGTTCACATATCAGATTGTTACAAATAATATATTACAATCTCTACCGATTGATCGAATAGTTTTTTTGGAATCGTCTTGAAAAAATCTAGTCCTGAAAAAACGCACTTTCAAATTTCACATTTATATAAAAGATTCACTTATACGTAATATGAATAATTCATAACCGGATCAATGTTTGCATGCAGATCAGCATTTTCTTTTAATTTTTCTGCCGATGTACTAGCGTACTCTAAACTGCATTCACTTGTATGCTGATTTCCAATAAACTTTCTTTGTCGCGAACGACAGAGTCTCGAATTGACAATCATTTGTTTTCGATCCATATTAAAACGATACGTCTTTTTTGAAAACTGTTTGAATACGAATGCATGTTCAGTATTCAATAAACATAACAGACATCGTCAAGGTCAAGGGTAAGATGATATTTAGATGTTATTTTGTCGCGGAACACACTCTTCATCGTTTACCAATGCAATGTTTACATTTGGGTGATCTTCTCGTTTAAATCGTTTCCAATTAGATAATTTCTTCGTAAATAAAATCGCCAAAAGAGAAAAACGGCCCGACCGGTCAATCGACGTTATGCTATCAGCGCGAAGTGGGTTAGATGCTTCTTTCCCAAATTTTGGAATTTATCGCTACAAATTTAAGGACATAATCTCGAAAATATATACTTTCGAATAAGGCAAAAAAAAAATCGATTTTTTCGACCCGAGAAAGCAGAATGTCCCCTTAATATATCAGATTGTTACAAATAAAAATGACATTCTTCTATTAGAACGGGTCTAAATATGTCTCTTCCTAAATACGCACTTTCAAATTTCATATTTATATGCATTTATACGTATTACTGAAAGTACCGGACATTACCTCTTTAATGGAAGTGCCATTCAACTCTATGGTATCCCAGGTGTTCTCGAAAGGTTGGACCATCATTAGATCGCCATAAGTTATGACGCCGCCCGTTTCCTCGATGGATGTTCGTATTCCACCACTATTAGTGCATGCCATGGTTGCATACGTCCAGGAATCTTCATCGTCAGCATCATCCAGGTACTTGAAACATTAAACATACCGCCGTTACAAATCAGAAGCAAACCGTAATCGACAATGCAACCGGAGGGCTTTTTCTTCTTTAAGCATTGATGTTCTCGCGAAAAATCGATTTTTTTTAATTTGCTCTTTGTACAAGTTTGACTCGAAATCGGACGTTTTTATGGCGGACATTCCATCTTCAATTTTTTCATGTCTAAATAAATAGATATCGTGCACACGTTATCGACGCTCTCGAGACATGTCACTAGAAGGGTTAGACATTCAGGTAATCGAAGAGAAATAAAAGAACTGGATGTGATCACAGATTATAATAAAAATATAGATGGTGTCGATATGGCGAACCAATACGCGACATCTTACTGTTTTTTACGTCGAGCTCTCAAGTGGTGGAGGGAATATTTCTTTTGGGGAAAAGAAATCTCCATGAGTTTGTGTATATTTTATACAAAAAAAAATAAAAAACCAAGGAACAGAACCTATAGCCCAGAAAAAATTTCGCGAAAAGATTTTGTCAATGCTAATTGTGATTGTCGTCTTCCAAATATGAAATTGACGAACACAGGATAAACACGATCGAAGATGGAAAGCCTCATTTAATCTTCCTACATCCCGAGAATAAAAAGACTTGTGCAGTTTAAAATGAAAAACATTTGGAAAATCATATTTTTGTGAATGTTTAAACAATTTTTAAATAAATGTTTTTCATAAATATCAATGGAAAATTATAATTTCAATCATCAAACACTAAAATTATTTACCAATTTGTTTCTTCCTTTATTTATTTAAATTGCTTTATATTTTTAGTTACACATTTCAAATAAAACACGTATCATTTACACTGTAATTCGCAATAAAATTCGGAGTGCAAAGGGTTAATGCCTTATTCGAAAGTATATACTTTCAAGATTATGTCCTTAAATTTGCAGCGATAAATTCCAAAAATTGGGAAAGTTATAGGCCTCACATCTAACCCATCTCGCGCAGATAGAAGGGTAACGTCGCTTGACCGGTCGGGCCGTTTTTCTCTTTCGGCGATCTTTATTTATTCTAAGAAATTATCTAATTCTGGAAACGATTTAAAAGAGAAGATCAACCAAATGTAAACATTGCATTGATAAACATTACGAAGGAGTGTGTTCCGCGCACTAAAATAACATCTAAATATCATCTTACCCTTGACCTTGACGATGTCTGTTATGTTTATTGCTTTCTTAACATGCATTCAGTATTCAAACAGTTTTCAAAAGAGACGTATCGTTTTAATATGGATCGAAAACAAAAGTAAATTTGTTAATTCGAGATCCTGTCGTTCGCGAAAAAGAAAGTTTATTGGAAATCAGGATACGAGTCAATGCAGTTTAGAGTACGCTAGTACATCGGCAGAAAAATTAAAAGAAAATGCTGATCTGCATGTAAACATTGATCCGGCTATGAATTATTGTATATTACAATTTACTACGTAAGAATCTTTTATATACAAAAATTCGATATGCAAAACTTTAAATGCGTTTTTCTCAGTACTATATTTTTTCAACTGGCGTGCACGATTCCAAAAAAACTATTCAATCAATCGGTCCGAGATTTTAATATATTATTCTACATACTTATGCCTATCGTATGAACCACGGGTGTGTTAATTAATCAATGTTTTCTCATTTTTTTCCATCATAAAAAGACGGAAAAGATGCCATTTTCGCGAACCTAATTTTGGAAAGTCAGTCATTTTGAAAGTTTTCATGCAAACTCTTTCTCCGTGGTTCATACGATAGTGGTTAGTATGTAAATTAAGATTCCTGTTCTGTTTTTTTTTCTGATTATCCCAACGACCGCAATCACGCACGCCAGTGAGTATGAATTTTTTGGAGGTGCTCTAGCAATCAAGAAGAATTTATACGAAAAAATTTGAAAAAACGTAAAAAAAAAAATTTTTGTATAAATAAAGGTCGATATGATACAATGTGTAAGTTTCAAATTGCTGCGTTTCTATTTTCGATAAGAAAAAAATTATTGAAAATCAGTAAAATTTTTCGATGAGAAAGTAGAATGTCACCTTAAGACATCAATCAAGCTGGAGGACTAAAAATGATTTGTATGAAAGTTCTAGAATATACTATATACGAATGACGACACTGCCCGTTGTAGTTAGTAATTAGTATTTGGACTTACTGCATCCACCATTGCGTCAGTTATCAAGTTACCCATGCTACATTCTCTCGACCGGCAATTCGCATCCAACAGGACTCTCGTGTTCCCAATTGGTTTCAAGGCGAGCGCATCCACTTCCGCTTGCCAAGGTTCCAGAGCTTTCAGGATCCCGGGATCTAGAGGGATAAATTGCATGTTCTCAGACAGCATTGGGATAAACTTATGCTAAACGCCAGAATCAACCGATGCATTCAAAGTTTACCTTGTTCGATAGAATAATCTAGAAGAATTGGGTTCCCATCCCAGTCGACGACCTCCCCACTTTCATCAAACCAAACCGTCAAGTTACCCAGATACCTAAAAGTGCAGAAAAAGCGTTAATGAAAAGTTATTAGAAAAGGAATCTTATCAGCGCATACAGGTTACTGAAAGATACGCTCAAGATTATGTACACGCCACACCATTAAAACTTTCACTGCCACGGTGGTCACCGGTGACCGGCACAAAAGATTTTACTAAATATGCAAAAAATTCGCAATGAAGCCTGTTTGGAATCTTGTAAAAGCAATTGATATTGGAACGGTGCTTCAATACTTTGGCTTCCAACAACTCTGCGATACCTTTATTTTGCATGATTTAATTACACTCTGCAGCATTTCGTCGCATCGCGGTTCTAACATAGCAAAATACGCTTGGCAGTCAAAGTGTTAACATGTTGATTGCCACGGTGGTCATCGGTGACCGGCACAAAAGATTTTACTAAATATGCAAAAAATTCGCAATGAAGCCTGTTTGGAATCTTGTAAAAGCAATTGATATTGGAACGGTGCTTCAATACTTTGGCTTCTGACAACTCTGCGTTACCTTCATTTTGCACGATTTAATCATACTCTGCATTATTTCAGCGCATCGCGGTTCTAACGTAGCAAAATACGCTTGGCAGTCAAAGTGTTAATACGTTGACCGCCACGGTGGTCATCGATGACGGGCACAAAAGATTTTACTAAAAATGCAAGAAATTCGCAATGAAGCCTGTTTGGAATCTTGTAAAAGCAATTGATATTGGAACGGTGCTTCAATACTTTGTACCGGTGACCGGCGCAAAAGATTTTATTAAAAATGCAAAAAATTCGCAAAGAATCATATTTGCAATCTTGTAAAAGGAATTGATATTGGAACGGTGCTTCAATACTTTGTACCGGTGACCGGCGCAAAAGATTTTACTAAAAATGCAAAAAATTCGCAAAGAATCATATTTGCAATCTTGTAAAAGGAATTGATATTGGAACGGTGCTTCAATACTTTGTACCGGTGACCGTCGCAAAAGATTTTACTAAAAATGCAAAAAATTTGCAAAAAATCCTATTTGCAATCTTGTAAAAGCAATTGATATTGGAACGGTGCTTCAATACTTTGGCTTCTCATAACTCTGCGTTTGGTGGTCATCACAACGGTGGTCATCGGTGACCGGCACAAAAGATTTTACTAAATATGCAAAAAATTCGCAATGAAGCCTATTTGCAATGTTGTAAAAGCAATTGATATTGGAACGGTGCTTCAATACTTTGGCTTCCAACAATTCTGTGTTGGAACACAACAAAAAGTGTGCCTTGTATAAAAGAAAACTCGTACGAACTTTTTTATCAACCCAATACTCCGAGTAGTCGAATGTCTATAATTATCAAGTATCTGCAATTATCTGTATAAATATCCAGTTACAAATGATTTTTACTTGAACCCTCAGGTCACCGTTTCACATACAGGTGCAAGCTAGCAGAACAGGTAAATTCGTTAACCGGAAAAAGCTAAATACTGCCTGGTAACAGGACAATACCCGGAGCACGTTTTAGCGGAAGGTTTGCAGTTCGCATGAGGTCAGACAATCTCAGTCATCAGAATACGCACCTCGTGAAGGCAGCTGCCTGAACAATGAGGACCGTCCTGTTCGTTTCCGGTTGCGTTACCACCACTGGATATTCATCCTCCGGCGTGTCGATGAAAGGAGGTGGACCTGGTGATTAATCGGGACACGATGTCGGTTATTCGAACTGCGATTAAACGGCAAGAGTCGATTATTCGGATATCGAGTATCCCGAGGGTGGCAATTATCTGAATATCGGGCAACACATTGTGGAATTTCGTCGGAAAACGCTAATTGGCAGGCCTGCACGCTAGCAGGGTACATTGTACACACACAGAATTATGCGATTGCCCATGGAAAAAACACAGTGTGCCCGAAAATGTGGACTTACGAGTCCATACGACCTTCTTTCTGAATTATAGCAGTTTCAGTCTTCCAGAAATTCTTACGACGCTGTAAATTGCTGCCTTTATTGTTTACAAGTAACGCTTTTCATTTCATGCACGGCAATCTGATCTGTTTTTTAAACAAAACTTCAGACGATAAATTGAATAATAAATTACATTGAAAATACCAGATTGCACAAATGCGATGAAAATGATTTAATAATACGTTTCTCATAAAAACGGCTATAATTCGGAAACAGGTCATATCGTGCATATGTTCACATAATTTTTTTTTCTTATTTTAGCACACTAAATCTTTCCGTGAATTTACGTCCACATTTTCGGCAACATCCTCCGTATGATATTTACGTCACAGTAGTTAAATGTGTTAGCCGTAGTGTTGCTTTAATTAAGTAAATTATCGACAAATATATTTCTTTTAAAGTGATAAACTAGGTGGATTAATTGATTTGATTACAAAACATCGTGGGAGTCAGCAGATTTTTTGGACAGTTTCTGTACTAGTGAGGAAGGAACCGATTCTTACCGGAATAGAGGAATGTATGCGAGTGTCCTCCAACGATAACATCTATTTCCGGACAATTGGCTGCCATTTTTCGGTCGACGTTCAGACCGCAGTGACTCAGAACGATGATAATATCTACTCCATCAGCCTTCAATCTGCGCGCCTCATCATTTACTGTTTCCACTTCGTCCAAAAATTTTAATTTCTCGGTATTTGCAATTAACTGGTAAGTTACGATTCAGATTATATTCAGTACGGGTAAGTACCTTTACATCTCCTTATTAATAAGTTTATGGTATTTGTACTGTGTAGCGTTAGATCATGCAACTTTAAGATGCGTTAAAAGAAATGAACAAAATGAAAAAATGAAATGAAAAAATGAAAAAAATGGTATTTGTACTGTGTAGCGTTAGATCATGCAACTTTAAGATGCGTTAAAAGAAATGAACAAAAATATTACTCACGTTGGTCGTTGATAAAATCACCCCGATGACGCCGATTCGTGTGCCGTTTCTTTCGATTATCGTGCTGTTTTTGTAAAGACCCTAATGATAAAAAAATATTTTCTACACCTTGAAATATTTACGAGTGGTCGTTCGACGATTAAGGAATTTGTGTTCAAGTATTGAAATCATGATTGTCAAGTTACCTGAATGCTTGGTTCTAAACTATCGTCGATGTTTGTTACCACTACAGGCGCCGTTACCATTTTTAGAAATGGAACAACACCTTCAATTTTGTGGTCAAACTCGTGATTGCCGATTGTCTGAAAGCAAAATACAATATTAATGTATGCCTATAATAACAAAATACATATCTCTATTTCCATTTCAAAATTTTCAGATATGTTTTTACAAGCCTACATCGTAACAATTTTGACTAAATGCGTATTATATATAAATGAAGCAATTTTCTCGTTACAATAAAATTCCACGTGGAAAGCTTTACTTTTTATTTAATACTAATATATATTGTATCATGCGTTAATTGAGCCGCTCAATGCACACATCGATTAATTCCACTTTTTGAAAAATCTTAAATTTAAGTGTCACAACCGTTGGTATAGTCATAACTTTTTATATTTATAATAACTTTCCTGAATAATATATATTAGCCCCGTTAAATGGCAATTTTTTTTGGCAACTGAATAATAAGTAATTTATTTCAGAAGCCATTTCGATTAACTCCATACTCTAATATAAATCGTTTCAGTAACGCCGTATCGTACGCTTGTTTGGCCAGAAACTGAAGGATCTCGTGGGTCTCAAGAAATTTCATCTTGCCTAAAAAAGTACATAAAGACTTACGCTGCAAACTTCGAAAAAATAATAACATATTCGGATTCGTGTACCGGTCAAAACAGAAATATTAAAACCGTCTTAAGTTTATGGAAACTTGTTCAAAGCACGGAAACCAAAGCTGAATCAATTGACATGAAATTTTTGGTAAGTGGACACAGCTATTTGCCCAATGACTCAGATTTTGCCATTATTGAGTCATGTGCGAAAAAAAATCAAAACATTTTTTCACCAGATGATTGGTACCATATAATCAAAACATATAAAAAGAAAGCGCCGTTTCAGCTAATCCAAATGACTCACCAAGATTTTTTGTCAACAAAACCTTTAAAACAGTCTATCATTAACAGAAAAGTAACCGTCACAGGGCTTCCAGTAAATTGGCTTAAAATACGCTGGATAAAGTTAGAAAGGTCCAAATCCTATCCCATACAATTCAAATGTGACTATAATGAAGATACAGAATTTCAAGCCATTAATATAAGAAAATCTTTAGTGGGTAGACCGCAAAGTTTGAAAAATATAGATCAGCCTTTATTATATCCTAAAGGTAGAACTGTGACAAAGGAAAAATGGAGAGACATGATGGACCTGCTAAAATTCATTCCTCCTGTTAAACACGATTACTATAAGAACTTGTCAACAAATCGAAATGACGAATCCTCGCATACAGCTGATGAAGAAGACATTATTTATAATATTGCTGAACCATCCCAAAGAATAATGCCGCTAACATAAAGCTGCTATAAATTAATTACGAAAATTATTTTATAACCGAACTTCCAACATTCATTTTTATGGAAAAGCTGTGACAAAAATGTATAATAACTAACTTTTTCTGTAATAAAAACTTAAAAATGAAAAGACTAAATTTAACTTTATTACTTTTTTCAGTTGCCAAATCGATTAACTCGATCAGTCACATAAAAACTGTAACATTACTGACGATTGTTTGTTGGCTATCCTTTCTTATTAATTTTATACACCGTTAGATGAAAGCTATATCTGCAATTATGCATTCCACATTATATATTTGATATATTATCAGAGGAATTTTTAAAAACAATATACATTACATCATCGCGTTTCTCAACTTTTCGTTTTATGGAGTTAATCGATGTGTGCACTGAGCGGCTCAATTTATACCTTCAGCCTCAAAGCAGCTGCATGTTCTGATAAAGTAATTACTCCTTATGAATCTTATATACCTATATACTATACAATTGATTCAATTAAAATCTTTTGTTAAGCACCCCTTTTTCTAGATGATTTTACGTATTACTAACAGGACCGTGCATCTTGTTTCTTAGCAGTATTACGTTAGTTGCAACACCATCTTCGCGTTTCATACGTAGTGAGTGCTTTAAAAGCTGTTAAGTAATACCATGACATCATGCGGCAACATGTTCATAAATGTCGCGGTTACGTTCCAACGATGAACATTATACCACAAGGTACCCTGAAAATGGTCGCCGGCGTTGAGAAAAACAGCGTTTGGTCGTTCACTCATCAATCGATTCACTGCTGTATAGACTCTCGCAAAGCCTCCGATGCAATTTTTTTCTTCGCTCGCATAACAAGTGCCGGAAGTCGGCCCTGTCTGCTGAAACCTGAAAATATTGAATTGTTGCAAGTCACGAAACCATGTTACACGATAAAATCGCAATGGAGCGAACTAAATTAACGACAGTAGCTTGCATTTCATGCGAAGCATAATTTACGTTGGATGACATAATACAGATGTGGCGTCTTTTCATTCGTTTACCTTTCTTAGAACAATTCTGACTGTGACTCAATCAACGTTATAATGCACGAGACTGTCTTGGTAAACGTTGTCCATGAAGTTGTTAAATTCACAGCCTCGGGCACCTAATGCGTCGTGAGAAATCGGACGTTCGCACTTTTGTTGTCCGGCATTGTTATGCAATAATCTCTATTAGACGTAAATACAGATACCAGGTTGTTCAATAAGTTTTGTTTTGTTTTGTTGAGGGCGTTGCTACTAGTCCAAATTTGTTTTTGTTTTGTTGGTTCACTCTTCTTATCAACGTATGTGAAGGTTCATTTTAATCAGTCAATTCATTCTTTGTTTACAAGCCATTTAGTGTCGCCGTGTCACAGTATTTTCGACAATGGAAAAAATTGAATATCGTGCAGTGATTAAATTCTTATTTTTGGAAGGTGTAGCACCAAAAGAAATTCACGAATGAATGTTAAGAGTGTATAATGAACGTTCACCTTCAATTAGAACAGTAGAAAGATGGGTTGCTGAATTTAAACGTGGTCGTACAAGCCTTGAAGACGATCCACGTGAAGGACGTCCAAAAACCGCATCAACACCATATGGTTTTGGAAGATCGTCGATTGACTGAGAGGGATTTAGTAGAGGCTCTACACATCTCATTAGGCAGTGTGAGTCATATTTTAAATGAAATTTTGAGTTTTAAAAAGCTGTGTGCACAATGGGTGCCGCATTCGCTAACAATTGAACAAAAACACATTCGAATGCGACTTTCTCAACAACATTTGCAGCGTTTTAAAAAGGATAAAGTGGATTTTGTGTGTCGATTCATCATATGGATGAGACTTGGGTCTATCACGATGATCTGCAATCAAAACAAGAGGCTATATATTGTGAACCTGGTTGTTCGGCTTCGAAACGATTCGTGTCCAGAAATCGGCCAAGAAGGTTCTGGCATCAGTTTTTCGATGGATGCGAAAGGAATTTTATTTGTGGATTACTTGCAAACTGGTAAAACAATTAATTCTGCATATTATTGCAACCTTTTGGACCAGTTGAAGGAAAAAAATCGTGAAAAAAGACCCGGTTTGCAGAAGAAAAAAATCCTTTTTCATCAGGACAACGCACCGTGTCACAAGAGCATTTTGACAATGGCTAAAATCCATGAATTAAAGTTCGAATTGTTGGAGCATCCGCCGTGTTCATCAGATTTGGCCCCCAGCGACTTCCATTTGTTTCCAGAACTCAAAAAATTTGTGCGTTAAGGCAAGCGTTTTTCGTCAAATGAAGAGGTCATAACGGCTGTTGAAGCGTATTTTGCAGACCTTCCGGAATCTTTTTCTTCAGGGATGGGATCCAATTGGAGGATCGTTGGAGCAAGTGCACTAATGTTCAGGGAGATTATACTGAATAATAAAGTGTATTTTGAACCATAACATTGTGTTTTTCTTATCGAACGACAAAACTTATTGAGCAACCTGGTATAATAATTTACGACTAAATTAACGACAGACATTAACGACATTTTATGCGAAGCATAATTTACTTAGAATGACATAATACAGATGTGGCGTCTTTTCATTCGTTTACCTTTCTTAGAACAATTCTGATTGTGACTCAATCAACGTTATAATGCACGCGATTGTTTGGTAAACGTTGTCCATGAAATTGTTAAATTCACAGCCTCGGGCACCTAATGCGTCGTGAGAAATCGGACGTTCGCACTTTTGTTGTCCGGCATTGTTATGCAATAATCTCTATTAGACGTAAATACAGATACCAGGTTGTTCAATAACTTTTGTTTTGTTTTGTTGAGAGCGTTGCTACTAGTCCAAATTTGTTTTTGTTTTGTTGGTTCACTCTTCTTATCAACGTATGTGAAGGTTCATTTCAATCAGTCAATTCATTCTTTGTTTACAAACCATTTAGTGCCGCCGTATCACAGTATTTTCGACAATGGAAAAAATTGAATATCGTGCAGTGATAAAATTCTTATTTTTGGAAGGTGTAGCACCAAAAGAAATTCACGAACGAATGTTAAGAGTGTATAATGAACGTTCACCTTCAATTAGAACAGTAGAAAGATGGGTTGCTGAATTTAAACGTGGTCGTACAAGCCTTGAAGACGATCCACGTGAAGGACGTCCAAAAACCGCAGCAACACCAGAAATCGTAGCCAAAGTACAGGATATGGTTTTGGAATATCGTCGATTGACTGAGAGGGATTTAGTAGAGGCTCTACACATGTCATTAGGCAGTGTGAGTCATATTTTAAATGAAATTTTGAGTTTTAAAAAGCTGTGTGCACAATGGGTGCCGCATTCGCTAACAATTGAACAAAAACACATTCGAATGCGACTTTCTCAACAACATTTGCAGCGTTTTAAAAAGGATAAAGTGGATTTTGTGCGTCGATTCATCACTATGGATGAGACTTGGGTCTATCACGATGATCCTAAATCAAAACAAGAGGCTAAAGAGTGGTGTGAACCTGGTTGTTCGGCTTCGAAACGAGTTCGTGTCCAGAAATCGGCCAAGAAGGTTCTGGCATCAGTTTTTTGGGATGCGAAAGGAATTTTATTTGTGGATTACTTGCAAACTGGTAAAACAATTAATTCTGCATATTATTGCAACCTTTTGGACCAGTTGAAGGAAAAAATTCGTGAAAAAAGACCCGGTTTGCAGAAGAAAAAAATCCTTTTTCATCAGGACAACGCACCGTGTCACAAGAGCATTTTGACAATGGCTAAAATCCATGAATTAAAGTTCGAATTGTTGGAGCATCCGCCGTATTCATCAGATTTGGCCCCCAGCGACTTCCATTTGTTTCCAGAACTCAAAAAATTTGTGCGTGGCAAGCGTTTTTCGTCAAATGAAGAGGTCATAACGGCTGTTGAAGCGTATTTTGCAGACCTTCCGGAATCTCACTTCAGGGATGGGATCCACAGATTGGAGGATCGTTGGAGCAAGTGCACTAATGTTCAGGGAGATTATACTGAATAATAAAGTGTAGTTTGAACCATAACATTGTGTTTTTCTTATCGAACGACAAAACTTATTGAGCAACCTGGTATAATAATTTACGACTAAATTAACGACAGACATTAACGACATTTTATGCGAAGCATAATTTACTTAGAATGACATAATACAGATGTGGCGTCTTTTCATTCATTTACCTTTCTTAGAACAATTCTGATTGTGACTCAATCAACGTTATAATGCACGCGACTGTTTTAGTAAACGTTGTCCATGAAATTGTTAAATTCACAACCTCGGGCACCTAATGCGTCGTGAGAAATCGGACGTTCGCACTTTTGTTGTCCGGCATTCTTATGCAACAATCTCTATTAGACGTAAATACAGACTGGTCATATAATAACAAACGGCATCATTTTAAGCGCTACGTTTCGTCAACTTGTCAATTTCACATCTGGACTCGCTTAAAGTTTTCACGCGGCAAACCGTCACACGGGTCGTCATTAACGTCACTCCGGCTTAATTACCATCGCGAGAATTACCTAATCATACGGAGATGTATGTTAGTAGAACCCTTCAATCATCGCCCAGAATTTCAGCAAACCGTTTTCAGCAGGTAAATTATATCTGTTTTACAAATCATTTTTTTGCGGTATCGTCATTCGATTGTAGATGTTTCATAACATTTAACACAAAGGACATTCATGAAAACGTAAGTAGAATGCCGAAAATAATTTGGTAAACGTTCTCCATGAAATTGTTAAATTCACAGCCTCGGGCACCTAATGCGTCGTGAGAAATCGGACGTTCGCACTTTTGTTGTCCGGGCATTGTTATGCAATAATCTCTATTAGACGTAAATACAGACTGGTCATATAATGACAAACGGCATCATTTTAAGCGCTACGTTTCGTCAACTTGTCAATTTCACATCTGGACTCGCTTTAATTTTTCACGCGGCAAACCGTCACGCGGATCGTCATTAACGTCACTCCGGCTTAATTATCATCGCGAGAATTACCTAATCATATGGAGACGTATGTTAGTAGAATCCTTCAATCATCGCCCAGAATTTCAGCAAACCGTTTTCAGCAGGTAAATTATATCTGTTTTACCAATCATTTTTTTGCGGTATCGTCATTCGATGTAGATATTTCATAACATTTAACACAAAGGACATTCATGAAAACGTAAGTAGGATGCCGAAAATAATTTAAATAAATGTAATAAGTCGGAACATCAACAATGACTGCACCGATAGACGTTGACATAACAAATAATTTCATATAAATTGTATACTACACCTCTTCAATAAATAAAAATGTATTCAGTATCGCATATAGATTCTGCAAATTAAAACGATACCGTAAAATACAACTGAAGCCCCAATAAAGTAATCCGAATGAAGAATCACCAGCCATGTATGATTACAAATAAAATAGAAATGTTCCCGATAATTCTACCGTACACTGCTGCTATGTTTCAGTCAAAATACCCGGAGGTGTATCAGATAAAGATTTGCAAAGATTCACCAGAAAATGAAATTGAATCACAAAATGAGCCGTTTATTTTGAAGTGGCCTAACTCCATTTATCTTCAAATCGAGATAAATAACATTTACCGTTAAATAACATGAATTTGTGCATGTAACCATGGTAACTGGATAATATTGAAAAACGGAGTTACCGTTAATGGTTTAATGGATACCATAAAATACAACTGAAGCCCCAATAAAGTAATCCGAATGAAGAATCACCAGACATGTATAATTACAAATAAAATAGAAATATTCCCGATAATTCTACCGTACACTGCTGCTATGTTTCACTCAAAATATCCGGAGGTGTATCAGATAAAGATTTGCAAAGATTCACCAGAAAATTAAATTGAATCACAAAATAAGCCGTTTATTTTGAAAGTGGCCTAACTCCATTTATCTTCAAATCGAGATAAATAACATTTACCGTTAAATAACATGAATTTGTGCATGTAACCATGGTAACTGGATAATATTGAAAAACGGAGTTAGGCCACTTTCAAAATAAACGGCTCAAATAGCGTTTTGAATACAATTGAAATAATTGAAACGCACCAGATAATTTGTCTTTGTTGACTGATACTCATAACCGTACTGATTGACTCAAAAGTGAAAAATAACTACAGACATTTTATGTTGGATCAATTCTTGTTCTACAATAGAAACATCGTAGATGATTGATGAGAGAATGGAGGTCAACAAGATGAGTTCAGTTCCTTTCCCACTGAGCAACCTTGACAGATCAGACTAATTGGCGTGACAAGACGCCGAGCGATTAAACGGTCACGGCAGTTTTTTGACGATTCACGCTCGGACGCTTTCATCGCACACTCGACAAGTGGCGTAAACGAAGTTGGCGCCGAGGAAGGCCAAAAAGTGAAAAGGCTCGATTGATTCAAAATGCCGTGCCCTTGAAGGTTGGCATCCACTTTGTCTCTGAAATTATCTGAAATGCCTCCGGGAGAGAAATACTGAAGCTAATTAAAAAATTCTCTCTAGTGAAACGTTGACAAAAGTTTGAAAGTGTCAATCTACTTAAATATTCAATAATAAGCTAGTGTAATAATTCGGTTCTCCTCCGGTACTCGTGCAAATCTGAAAAAATGCTCCACTTGATCACTAACAGATCACTAACAACACTAAATATTCAAGCAAGGTAAAAATAATGGTATCTACCTAAATATTCAAGGAAATCCAAAAAATAGGATCAATTCAAATATTTTAGCAAGCTCTAAAAATCGTATCTGCTCGAATATTCACTGATGCCTTAAAAAATTGTGTTTATTAAAACATTAATGCGGGCTGAGAAATGGTATATACTCAAACTTCCAAGTAAGTTGAAAAAAAAGGGTATTTACTCGAATATCCGAGCAAGCCTAAAGGATTTGTATCTGATGCAATATTTAAACAAGATAAAAAAAGTGATGTATGTTCCAATATTATTGTATTCGGCTTGCGTTGAATAATCCACTTCTTATTTTCGAAGAGATCTCGCGTCCGGTTGATTGTGACATTTCGGATTATTAATAAAGTATCCTTGAGCAGAGAAGTCCTCGAGCCTAATAACGTACCAAAGTAACTTGATAGGCTTAAATCCACGGAACACTGCCACTATAAATTACAGTGGCTCACAAAAATATTTTGACATCAAGGTGTATCTGCATTCATCGCTTGACATCTCAATTATGATGATATTACGGTTCTCCTTTTCTCTATCAATTCACTAAACTCTACTGAAATTATTGGATCATCCGTAAAAAGAGAATAGCCCGGATTCTTTTACAAATAATTGACATCCCAAGTATCGCAAATAGATGTCAACGTCCAAATACATTTGTCAGTCGCTGTACATGTTTACGACTTTGCGCACGCTCTGATAATTCAGAAATTACGTCAAAGTCACGTCGACTAAAATGAGTGGCTATTAAATAATATTTAAGGCCTCTTTATGCTTGACGGCTCTAGGGTAAAGTGGATTATGCAGCCAACTGTATAGCCGTCATTCCGTATTCTATTACGTAATGGTAATAACGTCTACTAATAGCACCATGTATTATTGAACGCATATTTGGAGATCCACGTTTCACCTGCTCGCAAAGTAAACGCGTAAAGAACAATATCTCATAAAGTACCTGCGTAGCAATATCATGACAACGGCAGTACAAACGTTAAACATTATTTTTCTACTTACGCCGCGCATAACACATCAATTACATCTGACACTAGCCAGCGGACATTATGCACTTGAACAAGCAACTGTGCGTTCCTGGACAAGAAACGCGAGTCAGGAAATAACGCACCTTGCATGAAAATCGTTCAGATGTATGATCGACAATTCGAAGAGATCCGTGCGTCCAGGGTACATGAGTCCTCGGCCGGTGAATCCCAGACAGGTGTGTAGCAGCAGGAGTACCAAGCACAGTGCCTGCATCGTAGGATCCTTCGCTTGACACAGCGGAACGATATTGCGAATTGACCTTTCCACCCGCAAGTCGCCGTGAACACCACCTATGCAGGTGCGCTTCAATCGGCAAAACTAAAAAATCAAAATTGAATGCGGTATAATGTAAAGACCGATTATGTTCAGAGTTTCGTGTAAGATGAAAGTTGATGCATTAGGGGCGCATTTAGTTTATATGTTTCTGGCAAAGTTGGAAACCGGGGAATTGAGTAGAATGTCTAGCGACGATCGGCGAAGCCTGGAATAGTGTAAAATATATTATTCTGTTTTAATAAGTTTATGCAGGGGTCTTAAGGGGACATTCTACTTTCTCATCGAAAAATTTTACTGATTTTCAATAATTTTTTTCTTATCGAAAATAGAAACGCAGCAATTTGAAACTTTCAAGATGTATCATATCAATCTTTATTTATACAAAAATATTTTTTTTTATATTTTTTCAAATTTTTGTTCATATGTTACCGTGAATGACCGAAATTGGAGAATGTCGACTTTCACCGGTGAATGTCAACAGATACCAAATACGTCGGTGAAAGATCGAATATTTCATTACATTGTTGTACATTCGGACCCTCTCCGTTGTGTGTCGACCATTAGTGCATGGTGAATGTCAACATTTGCCGGTGTAAGTCAGAAATAAGGGTATTTAGCAAATATTTCGGACATACACCAAGCGACTATGTGAATGTTGACATTCACCGGTGAAAGTCGACATTCTCCAGATTTCAGTGTTTCACCGTAACATATGTATATACAATAATTCTCAACCTCTGACCTCCCAATTCAACTTCGTTTTCATTATCAGTGACCAGTATTCACCAATATTGAACAATAAAATTTCTGTTAAAGGGACATTCTACTTTCTCATCGAAAAATTTTACTGATTTTCAATAATTTTTTTCTTATCGAAAATAGAAACGCAGCAATTTGAAACTTTCACATTGTATCATATCGACCTTTATTTATACAAAAATATTTTCTTTTTATGTTTTTTCAAATTTTTTCATATAAATTCTCCTTGATTGCTGGAGCACCTCCAAAAAATTCATACTCACTAGCGTGCGTGATTGTGGTCGTTGGGATGATCAGAAAAAAAAACAGAACAGGAATCTTAATTTACATACTAACTACTATCGCATGAACCACGGAGAAAGAGTTTGCATGAAAACTTTCAAAATGACTGACTTTCCAAAATTAGGTTCACGAAAATGGCACTTTTTCCGTCTTTTTATGATGGAAAAAAATGAGAAAATATTGATTAATTAACACACCCGTGGTTCATACGATAGGCATAAGTATGTAGAATAATATATTAAAATCTCGAGCCGATTGATCGAATAGTTTTTTTGTAATCGTGCACGCCAGTTGAAAAAATATAGTACTGAGAAAAATGCATTTAAAGTTTTGCATATCGAATTTTTGTATATAAAAGATGCTTACGTAGTAAATTGTAATATACAATAATTCATAGCCGGATCAATGTTTACATGCAGATCAGCATTTTCTTTTAATTTTTCTGCCGATGTACTAGTGTACTCTAAACTGCATTCACTTGTATGCTGATTTCCAATAAACGTTCTTTTTCGCGAATGACAGGGTCTCGAATTGACAAATTTACTTTGTTTTCGATCCATATTAAAACGATACGTCTCTTTTGAAAACTGTTTGAATACTGAATGCATGTTCAGGAAGCAATAAACATAACAGACATCGTC
Source organism: Cryptocheilus praepositus (assembly GCA_033815515.1). NCBI lineage: Eukaryota > Metazoa > Arthropoda > Insecta > Hymenoptera > Pompilidae > Cryptocheilus > Cryptocheilus praepositus. Next base: position 158,717 of record JAWWQZ010000115.1, on the reverse strand, counting down.
AAGGTCAAGGGTAAGATGATATTTAGATGTTATTTTGCTGCGCGGAACACACTCCTTCGTAATGTTTATCAATGCAATGTTTACATTTGGTTGATCTTCTCTTTTACATCGTTTCCAGAATTAGATAATTTCTTAGAATAAATAAAGATCGCCGAAAGAGAAAAACCCATCTATCTGCGCGAGGTGGGTTAGATGCGAGGCCTATAACTTTCCCAATTTTTCGAATTTATCAGGGCCTGAACGAAGGATTTTAAAAAATTTTATTTTTTACAAGAATGGCAGCAATTTTACGAAAAAAATCCGTCTTTTGAGGTGGTCTAACTGTCGTTTTTATGTTGTAACTTTTTTTTTATTACCGAAATAAAAAATCCTTCGTTCAGGCCCTGCCTATTGTAATGACAAATAAGTATATAAAATTAGAGTCCGACCGTATGTTTTCAAAAACACAGTTTCGGGATAATCGTGTTTAAAGTTTCAAGCTCTTTACTAATCATACATAGTAGCACTCCAGATACACGCTTATAATTTTTGAACGTTTGCTCCGATTCTGATGTACTTTTGAGGAAATATTCTTAAAATGATGTACATTAAGACAATGCAATAAAAAAAGTCGATTTTTTTCACCAACCCAAGTCGGCATAACCCCTTAATGGAACTGGCAGACATTGAGTGGAATATCTGGAAACCAACATCTAATACGGTATAATGCAAAGATGTGCAGAGTCTTGATGTAAGATGAAAGTATATCGGAAATATTCAGGAATATTCAAATTGCCCCGAGGTCAATATACATAAACACATCTACATTTATTCAATTTTTCCAATGTTACCTCTTACATTAACACGTTGACTGCCGAGCATATTTTGCTATGTTAGAACTGGGACGCGATGAAATACTGCAGAGTATGGTTAAATCGTGCAAAATGAAGGTAACGCAGATTTGTTAGAAGCCAAAGTATTGAAGCACCGTTCCAACATCAATTGCTTTTACAAGATTGCAAATAGACTTCATTGCGAATTTTTTGCATTTTTAGCAAAATCTTTTGCGCCGGTCACCGGTGACCACCGTGGCAGTCAACGTGTTAAACAAAAGCTGCTTTCCACTGAACACCAAAAGGTCGTATTTCTAATAAATGACATGCAACAACTGCACTTACTACTCATACTACCCTTAAACAACACTAAATATCCACGATTTTTTGCCGTAATAAATTGTACACAAGAACGTTGTTATTTCGACCATAATCCATGATCCTTCAATAGCACTTGTTTACAATATATCGAATTGCTGCGCCACGTTCGAGCAGCAACCGGCGTCATCAAAACCACCAATTCCCCTAATAACCGACTACCGAGGATCTTTTATTAATTTTTCTCTATTAAACAACACCAAATATTCATGATTTTTTGCCGTAATAAATTGTACACAAGAACCGCAGTTATTTCGGCCATAATCCATAATCCTTCAACAGCACTTGTTTACAATATATCGAATTGCTGCGCCACGTTCGAGCAGCAACCGGCGTCATCAAAACCACCAATTCCCCTAATAACCGACTACCGAGGATCTTTTATTAATTTTCTCTATTAAACAACACCAAATATTCATGATTTTTTGCCGCAATAAATTGTACACAAGAACTGCAGTTATTTCGACCATAATCCATGATCCTTCAATAGCACTCGTTTACAATATATCGAATTGCTGCGCCACGTTCGAGCAGCAACCAGCGTCATCAAAACCACCAATTCCCCTAATAACCGACTACCGAGGATCTTTTATTAATTTTTCTCTATTAAACAACACCAAATATTCATGATTTTTTGCCGTAATAAATTGTACACAAGAACGCAGTTATTTCGACCATAATCCATGATCCTTCAATAGCACTGATGTACATTAAAAAATGCAATAAAAAAAGTGTTTACAATATATCGAATTGCTGCGCCACGTTCGAGCAGCAACCGGCGTCATCAAAACCACCAATTCCCCTAATAACCGACTACCGAGGATCTTTTATTAATTTTTCTCTATTAAACAACACCAAATATTCATGATTTTTTGCCGTAATAAATTGTACACAAGAACGCAGTTATTTCGACCATAATCCATAATCCTTCAATAGCACTTGTTTACAATATATCGAATTGCTGCGCCACGTTCGAGCAGCAACCGGCGTCATCAAAACCACCAATTCCCCTAATAACCGACTACCGAGGATCTTTTATTAATTTTTCTCTATTAAACAACACCAAATATTCATGATTTTTTGCCGCAATAAATTGTACACAAGAACTGCAGTTATTTCGACCATAATCCATGATCCTTCAATAGCACTTGTTTACAATATATCGAATTGCTGCGCCACGTTCGAGCAGCGACCGGCGTCATCAAAACCACCAATTCCCCTAATAACCGACTACCGAGGATCTTTTATTAATTTTTCTCTATTAAACAACACCAAATATTCATGATTTTTTGCCGTAATAAATTGTACACAAGAACGCAGTTATTTCGACCATAATCCATGATCCTTCAATAGCACTTGTTTACAATATATCGAATTGCTGCGCCACGTTCGAGCAGCAACCGGCGTCATCAAAACCACCAATTCCCCTAATAACCGACTACCGAGGATCTTTTATTAATTTTTCTCTATTAAACAACACCAAATATTCATGATTTTTTGCCGTAATAAATTGTAAACAAGAACGCAGTTATTTCGACCATAATTCATAATCCTTCAATAGCACTTGTTTACAATATATCGAATTGCTGCGCCAAGTTCGAGCAGCAACCGGCGTCATCAAAACCACCAATTCCCCTAATAACCGACTACCGAGGATCTTTTATTAATTTTTCTCTATTAAACAACACCAAATATTCATGATTTTTTGCCGTAATAAATTGTACACAAGAACGCAGTTATTTCGACCATAATCCATAATCCTTCAATAGCACTTGTTTACAATATATCGAATTGCTGCGCCACGTTCGAGCAGCAACCGGCGTCATCAAAACCACCAATTCCCCTAATAACCGACTACCGAGGATCTTTTATTAATTTTTCTCTATTAAACAACACCAAATATTCATGATGTTTTGCCGTAATAAATTGTACACAAGAACTGCAGTTATTTCGACCGTAATCCATAATCCTTCAATAGCACTTGTTTACAATATATCGAATTGCTGCGCCACGTTCGAGCAGCAACCGGCGTCATCAAAACCACCAATTCCCCTAATAACCGACTACCGAGGATCTTTTATTAATTTTTCTCTATTAAACAACACCAAATATTCATGATTTTTTGCCGTAATAAATTGTACACAAGAACGCAGTTATTTCGACCATAATCCATAATCCTTCAATAGCACTTGTTTACAATATATCGAATTGCTGCGCCACGTTCGAGCGGCAACCGGCGTCATCAAAACCACCAATTCCCCTAATAACCGACTACCGAGGATCTTTTATTAATTTTTCTCTATTAAACAACACCAAATATTCATGATTTTTTGCCGTAATAAATTGTACACAAGAACGCAGTTATTTCAACCATAATCCATAATCCTTCAACAGCACTTGTTTACAATATATCGAATTGCCGCGCCACATTCGAGCAGCAAACGGCGTCATCAAAACCACCAATTCCCCTAATAACCGACTACCGAGGATCTTTTATTAATTTTTCTCTATTAAACAACACCAAATATTCATGATTTTTTGCCGTAATAAATTATACACAAGAACCGCAGTTATTTCGACCATAATCCATAATCCTTCAATAGCACTCGTTTACAATATATCGAATTGCCGCGCCACGTTCGAGCAGCAACCGGCGTCATCAAAACCACCAATTCCCCTAATAACCGACTACCGAGGATCTTTTATTAATTTTTCTCTATTAAACAACACCAAATATTCATGATTTTTTGCCGTAATAAATTGTACACAAGAACGCAGTTATTTCGGCCATAATCCATGATCCTTCAATAGCACTCGTTTACAATATATCGAATTGCTGCGCCACGTTCGAGCAGCAACCGGCGTCATCAAAACCACCAATTCCCCTAATAACCGACTACCGAGGATCTTTTATTAATTTTTCTCTATTAAACAACACCAAATATTCATGATTTTTTGCCGTAATAAATTGTACACAAGAACGCAGTTATTTCGACCATAATCCATAATCCTTCAATAGCACTTGTTTACAATATATCGAATCGCTGCGCCACGTTCGAGCAGCAACCGGCGTCATCAAAACCACCAATTTCCCTAATAACCGACTACCGAGGATCTTTTACTGCGAAATTAGTACGGAAAAGGGGACACGTGGCCGGAACATCTTCACGTGCCCAGCAATTTGCGACGCCCGTACGATTATTTTTTTCCCCGAACCACGGAGGATGAGCGTGCGAAGATGTCGCGGAAATTAACTCTTTGCGCTCGACGCGCTTTTCTCTCGGGCTGACCAGCAACTCGACAGTAAACTTAAAATAATTTTAGGCACAATGGGACACTTTAAACTCGTATATTTTAACATTACATACCTTTATTTAACTTAATGAAGGATATTTATTAAGGATTACGTTCTATAATTTTTCTTCTTGTGGTATTTTGTAAAACAATCTCTAATGTGCATTCTTGGCTTGTCGGGGCATGTGTCACAATAGTACACAGTTTGTCGTCTTTGGCCGGACTTTCGTTGGGAACAAACTTTGCAATCCTTTTTTTGTCCCATCAAAATAACATGCAGCTTCCCATTGAGTCGGATCATTTCAGAAGTGCTCTGTGAAGCAGAAGCTGTGCTACGTTGGCTTTTGGCTTTTGGCCACTTTGGCTTTCAGATTCACTATCGATTATTCGGATTTTTCGTCTTCTTACACCTATAACGTCGTCACTATCTTCATCACTTTCGTCTTCATTCTCATGGGCAAGCTGTCTATGTAGTGATGTAATTTCGTTCGTTATTGCCGAAAAATTGAACTCATCTTCACTAGAAGTAATTTCTTCGTCGTGTTCCATACTTATTGGGCTCACTAACTTTGAAAGAAATATTACGATTGCCAAGAAGGTTGAATTCGGACTAACGTCGAAGACAGAGTCCAACCCGCGTTTGCAAGTATTTTTGAGATAAGACATTTTATCTCAAAAGTGCGAAGACGGTGATTGGTTCTTTTTGTACCTTTTTTTTGAAAGAAGCGAATTGAAAGAAGCGTTGCGACGTCTATCAGCGTTCTATTATTCTCAAGACATAATGCACGCATTGAAATTCCTTTGTGTTTTTGAGATAAGACATCTTTATAGCTATGTAGACACCTCATAAAATGATCTACAAAAGGCCAGGTAGACTTGTCAAGCGATATTCGTTAGGCCAAACACAAATAAACACCGTTACCACTCAATTTACCGCATCGATGCGAGTGGTGCTTGAGAGGCACCGGTCGAGTTGGCGCAGCACATGCCGTGGTGCCTGAGAGGCACCGGTCGAGCGCAAAGAGTTAAGAACACGAAGCGCGCGCGTGCACGTGTGCGACAAAGCGTGAATTCGATGTTACCGTTGAGAAACTCACCTGTCTACTCAGCGAACGTCCGCCGTGAACTGTTCGACCGACAACGATTGAGGCTCAGACACGGTTTGTGATAAATCTCTATTATCGTCTGTCACAGCGACGTTTTAGTGACGAAAGAGCCGCGATACCTGGTGAGAGTGTCGTGTGACTTCTGCGAACGTCCTGATATACGGAAAACGATTAGAAAAAATATCAGTTTGCAACCAGTGGACGCAAAGGTAAGTTTCCTTACCAGTAGATTTCCAGTAACAATTAGGTGGTAGATTAAAAAAAAAAACGGCGCGGTTTGGGAAATATTTTTCATTGCGGCTGTTTGTGTTGCGGAGGAGATAAGTAAAACACAGGAAGGGGTACTGAGCAATCGCAAAGACTTGAAAGCGTTATGGCAAAATATTCAATACGAATGATTAAATGCATTGTTCAAATAATAGAACGAAAAATATATAATTGTGACGTTATTTAAAAATTATGAGATGATACGTTGGTGTTCGGTAGTTGTGGGGACTTTAATAGATTATTGACAAATGATGAAAAATAAAACATTAAAATAATATGAGCCGTTTATTTTGAAAGTGGCCTAACTCCGTTTTTCAATATTCTCCGGTTACCATGGTTACATGTATAAATTCATGTTATTTATTAGTAAATGTTATTTATCTCGGTTTGAAGATAAATGTAGTTAGGCCACTTTAAATCTAAACGGCTCATTATTGACAAATGATTAAAAATAAAACATTAAAACAATACGAGCCGTTTATTTTGAAAGTGGCTCGTTTTTCATATTGACCATGATGTACAAATTCATGTTATTTATCAGTAAATGTTATTTATCTCGATTTGAAGATAAATGTAGTTAGGCCACTTTAAATCTAAACGGCTCATTATTATTCAAATAACGTGAAGAAAAAATATAATTCTGAAATTGCTTCGATTTTATGAGATGGTCATATACATATAACCGTAGAAGCGCATGAGGACAGTAACATTGCTATTTCCAGTGTAAAACTGTTTTACATTTTAATCGATAAAGCACTGGTTTGCAAGCAGGAAATAACTTCACTTATCTATGCTTACACAAATTATCATTCTACCAACCGCAACGTAGCTATGTCAGTCTAGTTCTATAAATCGACGAATAACAGCTTAACCCATTCGAGACCGATTGCACACCGAGTGTGCAATAACAGTAATGTGCAATTATCAGTTATTCTGTGTAAACTACCGTCAAAATAATATTTTTCTTGAACTAATGAAATCTGTAAAGTATAGGAAAACAAAATTTGGCATTGGTCTTACTGTGTACCAAAAATTAAAAATGAACAATATAAAGAAAAAAAAATTATAAAGACAAAAGTCGTCGTCTCGAATGGGTTAACCCGCCTGCAAGCAATTACTACATCTATCGATGTTTATCTGAATTCGGTCTAGTTCTATAAATCCACGAATAACAGCGTAATTTAAAATACTATATTTAAATACTTAAATATTTAAATATATAGAAAATGTTTTAACATTTTCTATACTTAATATATTAAGTATATGTTATTAACTTAAATAAGTATATTTAACATTATTTTATATTGCCTACATTAAAGGAAAATGTATTTTTAATTTCTAAAATTATTGCACTTAATCTGCCAAGACAAATTGTTAATTATTTTTATTCATTTTTTAATAATTATTATATACTCTAAGTCCTTTCGTACAATATAGTATTTGTTTTATTGAAGATAGAAACCGTTCTAGCTAAAACTTGCATAGAAGTAATTAGTATGCCTATCAATGCTTATTTGAATCATTATCGTACCAACTCAAATATAGATACGTAAGTCGAGTTCCCTACCTGCAATAAAGCTTCGATCACATGAAGATGTTAACACCTCAGCGGATCAGCATTAATTCGCATTATCGACAGGATCTACCACGATGCGCAAAACACTGTGCAATAAAGTACATTGCAACTTGTCGCCGATATTCCTGTCGAGTGATAAGACGCGTCCTTTGAATATTTGCGTAACCTTGCAGAGAGAAGTCTATGCACGAGTAAAGCCGCTGCCTTATCAGTGAACAATTGTCAGCCACGTGAATGTTTTCGACAACGATCTAATTGCTGTTTCACGATACCTGATACACGAGATCTATCATTTGATACCATATCTAGCCGCCCAAATCACTTGACATCTTTACATCGCGACACGTGCGGTGTCGGGTGTTTGATAATGCATAATTTGTTTGTGATGGCACGGTTTCGTTTTTTTACCGCAGAATGATTGCAAATGTAGTAGTTATTGTAGTAGTAATTATTGGGTTGGAGGGAAAGTTCTGTCGTATTTTAAAGAAAATATTTGAATTAATTTATAAAAATATGTGTTTAATATTAATCATAATACATTTAATGTGTTGTATGATGAATGCCAAACTCTTCTGCAATTTCTCGACTTGTTAAATGTGGATTGTTTTCCAACATGGATCGTAAAACATCATTATCGATCTTGGAGGCTCAGATCCCCGGAACGAAATTTGCTAAAGCATCTTTGACAAGTACGAACATTTACAATATCTTTTCCAAATACCGTACATAAATTTTTAATGCCTAACCGAATGCGTTTTCCGGTTTGGTTACACGTACAAATTCATGTTATTCATCAATAAATGTTATTTATCCCGATTAAGATAACATGTTTTTCACTTTAAATATCACAACTAAACGATGAACGGTAAAAAGGGATTCCTTTTATATTATACAGCAGCTATAAAAAACAACAAAAAAAACCGAATGACTCACTAGCCAGATGTTTTTTTTATTTACAAGAAAAATTACCTGCCTATTAAAAATACAACAGAACTTTCCCTCCAACCCAATAGAAATGTAACCTGAGAAAAATTTGGTTATCGGCCCAAGTATTCGATTTCACATTCTTCAGATTTCAAATTTCAAATTCTTTATATTTTTAATGTCAATCTGAAATTCAAATTAAATATTTGAGCCGTTTATTTTGAAAGTGGCCTAACTCCATTTATCTTCAAATCGGGATAAATAACATTTACTCATGAATAACATGAATTTGTACGTGTAACCATGATAACCGGAAAATATTGAAAAACGGAGTTAGGCCACTTTCAAAATAAACGGCTCATTTGGTAATTCAAATATTCAAACATGATCGATAAAATGTGATTTACTAAAATGTTCAAGTAAGATCAACAGTACATTCAGCACCAAAAGATACTCAACTATCATTTTGAAAATTATTTTCAGTTAAACGAACTTGGCTGAAGTTTATATGAAAATCAATTACGCATCAAAATATCTGAATTAACATTTAATTACCAACCACTGTATCTCATATCTACCGCGATCCAAACGCGCGCTGATTTCTGTTTATGCAAATCACGCATCCGATATGAATGAAGTACTTGAACCTGTCGCGATAAAAATATATCGGCAAGAGGCCAAGTACGCGAAACAAAGATGTATTTGAATCTTGATTACGCAGTACGAATTAGTTGCTTCTCTTGTACCGTCGACGTGGCACAATTGTTACTTAACAAGAATATTGTTCCCGAAAATTTGAGTGCTTTTGTTCGGAATACCGCGGAAGTTTAAAGAAAATATTGGAAAGATAAATACAGCGTATGGCAGTACAGTACGACAATCGTATATGTAATGTGTAGTGTTCATTCGTGTTACGTAATGATAGTGATGACACTGTTTGTTTACGTCTCAGCAATCGGAGCTGATGTTTAATCGTGGGATAACAGCGATTAGTTAATAGAACATGTTCAGAGTGCCGTGGAAGAAAAAGGTTAAGCAGTACGCAATCAAAGACATCTAATCTATAGAAAATTTTTAAGCGAAGTCAAATTAAAAGACAAAAAAATAACGCAAGTTAGTGAGAATTAAAATTTAAATGATAATCGAATAAAAATATGTCCCTAATAACCAACATTTTGTAATGATAGTGATGACACTGTTTGTTTACGTCTCAGCAATCGGAGCTGATGTTTAATCGTGGGATAACTGCGATTAGTTAATAGAACGTGTTCAGAGTGCCGTAGAAGAAAAAGGTTAAGCAGTACGCAATCAAAGACATCTAATCTATAGAAAATTTTTAAGCGAAGTCAAATTAAAAGACAAAAAATAACGCAAGTTGGTGAGAATTAACAATTTAAATGATAATCGAATAAAAATATGTCCCTAATAACCAACATTTTGTAATGATAGTGATGACACTGTTTGTTTACGTCTCAGCAATCGGAGCTGATGTTTAATCGTGGGATAACTGCGATTAGTTAATAGAACGTGTTCAGAGTGCCGTAGAAGAAAAAGGTTAAGCAGTACGCAATCAAAGACATCTAATCTATAGAAAATTTTTAAGCGAAGTCAAATTAAAAGACAAAAAATAACGCAAGTTGGTGAGAATTAACAATTTAAATGATAATCGAATAAAAATATGTCCCTAATAACCAACATTTTGTAATGATAGTGATGACACTGTTTGTTTACGTCTCAGCAATCGGAGCTGATGTTTAATCGTGGGATAACTGCGATTAGTTAATAGAACGTGTTCAGAGTGCCGTAGAAGAAAAAGGTTAAGCAGTACGCAATCAAAGACATCTAATCTATAGAAAATTTTTAAGCGAAGTCAAATTAAAAGACAAAAAATAACGCAAGTTGGTGAGAATTAACAATTTAAATGATAATCGAATAAAAATATGTCCCTAATAACCAACATTTTGTAATGATAGTGATGACACTGTTTGTTTACGTCTCAGCAATCGGAGCTGATGTTTAATCGTGGGATAACTGCGATTAGTTAATAGAACGTGTTCAGAGTGCCGTAGAAGAAAAAGGTTAAGCAGTACGCAATCAAAGACATCTAATCTATAGAAAATTTTTAAGCGAAGTCAAATTAAAAGACAAAAAATAACGCAAGTTAGTGAGAATTAACAATTTAAATGATAATCGAATAAAAATATGTCCCTAATAACCAACATTTTGTAATGATAGTGATGACACTGTTTGTTTACGTCTCAGCAATCGGAGCTGATGTTTAATCGTGGGATAACTGCGATTAGTTAATAGAACGTGTTCAGAGTGCCGTAGAAGAAAAAGGTTAAGCAGTACGCAATCAAAGACATCTAATCTATAGAAAATTTTTAAGCGAAGTCAAATTAAAAGACAAAAAATAACGCAAGTTGGTGAGAATTAACAATTTAAATGATAATCGAATAAAAATATGTCCCTAATAACCAACATTTTGTAATGATAGTGATGACACTGTTTGTTTACGTCTCAGCAATCGGAGCTGATGTTTAATCGTGGGATAACTGCGATTAGTTAATAGAACGTGTTCAGAGTGCCGTAGAAGAAAAAGGTTAAGCAGTACGCAATCAAAGACATCTAATCTATAGAAAATTTTTAAGCGAAGTCAAATTAAAAGACAAAAAATAACGCAAGTTAGTGAGAATTAACAATTTAAATGATAATCGAATAAAAATATGTCCCTAATAACCAACATTTTGTAATGATAGTGATGACACTGTTTGTTTACGTCTCAGCAATCGGAGCTGATGTTTAATCGTGGGATAACTGCGATTAGTTAATAGAACGTGTTCAGAGTGCCGTAGAAGAAAAAGGTTAAGCAGTACGCAATCAAAGACATCTAATCTATAGAAAATTTTTAAGCGAAGTCAAATTAAAAGACAAAAAATAACGCAAGTTAGTGAGAATTAACAATTTAAATGATAATCGAATAAAAATATGTCCCTAATAACCAACATTTTGTAATGATAGTGATGACACTGTTTGTTTACGTCTCAGCAATCGGAGCTGATGTTTAATCGTGGGATAACTGCGATTAGTTAATAGAACGTGTTCAGAGTGCCGTAGAAGAAAAAGGTTAAGCAGTACGCAATCAAAGACATCTAATCTATAGAAAATTTTTAAGCGAAGTCAAATTAAAAGACAAAAAATAACGCAAGTTAGTGAGAATTAACAATTTAAATGATAATCGAATAAAAATATGTCCCTAATAACCAACATTTTGTAATGATAGTGATGACACTGTTTGTTTACGTCTCAGCAATCGGAGCTGATGTTTAATCGTGGGATAACTGCGATTAGTTAATAGAACGTGTTCAGAGTGCCGTAGAAGAAAAAGGTTAAGCAGTACGCAATCAAAGACATCTAATCTATAGAAAATTTTTAAGCGAAGTCAAATTAAAAGACAAAAAATAACGCAAGTTAGTGAGAATTAACAATTTAAATGATAATCGAATAAAAATATGTCCCTAATAACACACATTTTGTTGCGGCAGTAAATCTTCAATAAAAAGGAGAAAGCAGACATTTTTCGTTGCGTCGTAAAAATGAAAAAAAAAAAAAACATATAATTCTAATTAAAACTAACAAAGGCATAGCGAAACCTTTTTTAAAATAAAAGATAAGTGTTAAAAGGTGAATGATTGAAAGGTTAACATCTTTTTTTCTTGATACTCAAAGCATCGGATTCAACAATGCCGCACAAACATTTTAAATAATTTTAACCAAAAGAATTTCAAAGATCAAGAATTAAAACAATGTATGAGGATCAGTGCCGAACGATTTGCCATTGCTTCCGTTTCAATCGATGCTCGCCAATGTAGAAATGCGTGCGACTGCAATCGGGACTCAATTACGACAGTAAACGGTTCATTACAAATTCGCGCAGCAATTTCGTTCTCTCTTGTCAGAGCGACACGGAGCAGTGACGCTAAATGCGTAACGTGATCAATTAAGCGATCGCTCTGGGCCATCGCCTGCAATTAATTCGATCGATAGTAACGGACAACTTTCTGCTATCGGCAAATCACGGCCTGAATTTACACAGCTTTATCTGCTAAATTAATTTGAGCGATAGCAATGTTTACGCCTGCGTTTATTCGCTACGCGTTTCCGACGTAATCTATGAACGACATATATCTATTTGATATGGAATATATTTTAGTAGCGGCACTCACGTGTGCAGTGAAACGTGCATGCAGTGGTTGGCATAAATATCTTGTGGCGGTATCTCTGATTGGTAGACGATGGAAGATAACGTTTAATAAGGCACGTGTGAAAGCTTAACGGATCATAGTAGTTATTAACATGACTGAACAAGATTAACAGATGTCTCCGGATCAAACAAGTCAGAACAGAACGCAATTGACAATTCATGAGAAGATTAAGGGGACATTCTACTTCCTCGGGTCGGAAGAATCGATTTTTTTTTATTGCCTCATTTGAAAGTATATACTTTCGGGATTATGTCTTTAAATTTGCAGCGATAAATTCGAAAAATTGGGAAAGTTATGAGGACACTGTTTGTTTACGCATCTAATCCACCTCGCGCTGCGATTAGATAGAAGGGAGTAACGTTAATTGACGCGATCGGGCATCTTTTAGAAAGCTTTTTCGGCGATCAAATTATTTATTCTAAAAATTATCTAATTCTGGAAAACAATTTAAAAGATAATCGAATATCAATCCAAATGTAAACATTGCATTGGTAAACATTCACGAAGGTTTAATGTGTTCCGCGCACCAAAATAAATCTATTGGGTTGGAGGGAAAGTTCTGTCGTATTTTTAATAGGCAGGTAATTTTTCTTGTAAATAAAAAAAAAATCTGGCTAGTGAGTCATTCGGATTTTTTTTTGTTTTTTTTTATAGCTGCTGTATAATATAAAAGGAGTCCTTTTTTACCGTTCATCATTTACTTGTGATATTTAAAGTGAAAAACATGTCAGTAGATAAAGTGCATTTACGACACTGGATTTTGTATGAATTCCAAAAAGGAAGGAACGCATCGGTTGCATGTAAAAATTTATGTGCTTTATTTGGGAAAGATATTGTAAATGTTCTTACTTGTTAAAGATGGTTTAGCAAATTTCGTTTCGGGGATCTGAGCCTCCAAGAAAGTGATCGATCTGGACGACCATCCAAGATCGATAATGATGTTTTATGATCCATGTTGGAAAATAATCCACATTTAACAAGTCGAGAAATTGCAGAAGAGTTTGGCATTCATCATACAACACATTAAATGTATTATGATTAATATTAAACACATATTTTTATAAATTAATTCAAATAGTTTCTGTAAAATACGACAGAACTTTCCCTCCAACCCAATATATACTTTCGAGATTATGTCTTTAAATTTGCAGCGATAAATTCCAAAAATTGGGAAAGTTATAGGCCTCGCATCTAACCCACCTCGCGCAGATAGAAGGGTTTTTCTCTTTCGGCGATCTTTATTTATTCTAAGAAATTATCTAATTCTGGAAACAATTTAAAAGTGAAGATCATCCAAATGTAAACATAGCACTGGTAAACATTACGAAGGAGTGTGTTCCGCGCACCAAAATAACATCTAAATATCATCTTACCCTTGACCTTGACGATGTCTGTTATGTTTATTGCTTTCTGAACATGCATTCAGTATTCAAACAGTTTTCAAAAAAGACGTATCGTTTTAATATGGATCGAAAACAAAGTAAATTTGTCAATTCGAGACTCTGTCGTTCGCGAAAAAGAAAGTTTATTGGAAATCAGCATACAAGTGAACGCAGTTTAGAGTACGCTAGTACATCGCCAGAAAAATTAAAAGAAAATGCTGATCTGCATGTAAACATTGATCCGGCTATGAATTATTGTATATTACAATTTACTGCGTAAGAATCTTTTATATACAAAAATTCGATATGCAAAACTTTAAATGCGTTTTTTTCAGTACTATATTTTTTCAACTGGCGTGCACGATTCCAAAAAAAAACTATTCGATCAATCGGTCCGAGATTTTAATATATTATTCTACATACTTATGCCTATCGTATGAACCACGGGTGTGTTAATTAATCAATATTTTCTCATTTTTTTCCATCATAAAAGGACGGAAAAAATGCCATTTTCGTGAACCTAATTTTGGAAAGTCAGTCATTTTGAAAGTTTTCATGCAAACTCTTTCTCCGTGGTTCATGCGATAGTGGTTGGTATGTAAATTAAGATTCCTGTTCTGTTTTTTTTTCTGATTATCCCAACGACCGCAATCACGCACGCCAGTGAGTATGAATTTTTTGGAGGTGCTCCAGCAATCAAGAAGAATTTGTATGAAAAAATTTGAAAAGGCATAAAAAAAAAATATTTTTGTATAAATAAAGGCAGTTATGATACAATCTGAACGTTTCAAATTGCTGCGTTTCTATTTTTGATAAGAAAAAAATTATTGAATATCAGTAAAATTTTTCGATGAGAAAGTAGAATGTCCCCTTAACAGAAATTTTATTGTTCAATATTGGTGAATACTGGTCACTGATAATGAAAACGAAGTTGAATTGGGAGGTCGGAGGTTGAGAATTATTATATATATATATGTTACGGTGAAACACTGATGAAAGTTGATGCATTAGGGGCGCATTTAGTTTATATGTTTCTGGCAAAGTTGGAAACCGGGGAATTGGCTAGAATGTCTAGCGACGATCGGTGAAGCCTGGAATAATGTAAAATATACTATTCTGTTTTAATAAGTTTATGCAGGGGTCTTAAGGGGTTATGCCTACTTGGGATCGGCGAAATGACATGATTTTCAAGATTTTTTTTTTGCCGTTTTAGTGAGTACTAATTAAAATTCGCAAAATACTACCAACAAGTACGTATTTCGTGGTACCTGTATACATTTTTTTATAAGAAAATATTAAAAAATGGAGCAAATATAGCTCTTCTCCTAGAGTTTTCGTTTATTTTCATCATTTGCGGTGACCACGATTTCTCAAAAACTACTTCACCGATCGGACTCCGATTTTATATACTTATTTATCATTATAATAGGCAGGGCCTGAACGAAGGATTTGGAAAAATTTGAATTTTTAGAAGAATGACAACACTTTTACGAAAAATACCGTCTTTCGAGGTGAACTGACTTTCGTTTTTATGTTGTAACTTTTTTTTTTATTACCGAAATAAAAAATCCTTCGTACAAAATATTGTAATGTTTTTGAGAAAATAGTAAGATTAGATAGCGAGATAGAGTTTTTGAGAAACCGTGGTCACCGCAACCGTATGTTTTAAAAAACGCAGTTTCGAGATAATCGCGTTTAAAGTTTCAAGCTCTTTACTAATCATACATAGTAGCGCTCCAGATAAACGCTTATAATTTTTGAACGTGTGCTCCGATTCTTATGTACTTTTGAGGAAATATTCTAAAAATGATGTACATTAAGAAAATGCAAAAAAAAGTCGATTTTTTCACCAACCCAAGTAGGCATAACCCCTTAAGTTTCCTGGCAGCAAACGTATCAATTGATTAATGCATACGGTCATGAGCAATATTTACGTCATCAAGGTTTCACGTTTTAATATCAGACGTGTGGTACTTATATTTGTACCGGTTATTAATGAAGTCTTCCTCCACAATTTTCTTTTTAGGGGGTACAGCCTAAAATTGCCTTGATAACCAAATTTCAGGAATTCTAGATTATTAGTCTGACGAAAGTATGTACTAGTTAAAAAAAATTAAGTGATTACTCTTAATGAGAGAAAGTTTATATTTCTATTAATTTATCTTGTCTTTCGGCTGAATCAAACGCGAGCTCCGACAAGCGTCATGCACGAAAATCAAAGCGTGTCACGGTCGAAATTCAGATGAACGGAATAATATTCTTGACAGAAAGCCAGCGAACCAAGGACGTAAGATGTTTTGGCATTAGTGTGTACCCCACAGAACAAATACAGTTGACATCCTTTCATGGGTGTCGAACGTGTGCCACCGAACATGGCCAAACACACCATACAAACGCCATATCACTACTTTCGCATTGAGAGCACGTAATTAGAATCTGACCTGTATGTTTGCACACTCTGTTTCTGTTGATACGGTCTACGGTGCGACGGATTTATTTAAATAAAATAATTAACCCTTCTTTGCATGATGGTGGAAATTTCCATCATAATATTGAATGCCCAAAAGTTACATAAAAGAACAAGTTCACTTTTATATTATACAGCATGATGAAAAATCATATTGTTTTTTGCTAAAAATACTATAAATATATACTAAGATTTTTTTAACCATTTTTCCTTTAATTCTGAACATGAATTATATCACCTTGATTTATTTCACCAATAAAGAAAAAATCATGCAAAGAAGGGTTAAATAGTGATTCAGTTCTTTAGTTAAAAAGAATTCGTATTATTCTCATTTTGAGAGAATTTAATGATATTCTGTAGTATTTCATTACGTTGCGGCTTTAATACAATAAAATACTCACGGCAGTCAACGTGTTAAGTAAAATTATATTTTCTCAGGATACATTTATTCAAATTATTGAAACATTTTAAAATTCTTGACAAAATTTTATCTTCCGCAACACTAGTTGACCGTCTTCGACAATTTGCCGGCAATTAGCTATGTCAATCTTGCCAGTTGAGAATACTCATCTACGTATCATCGGTCGGTGTCGCCATTCGATGCGTGCCGAAAACACCATGGTTCAAACGAATGCAATATCAATGCGTTGTGGCGTCCTGCGTGAGAAAGAGAATATGCAACTCGAGATTTTAGCCGACGTCTGAACAAAGAATTCAAAGAATATCAAATCGGTAGCATTTATAATTTCGTAAATGCAATTAATATTAACCCTTCTTTGCATGATGGTGGCAATTTTCATCATAATATTGAATGCCCAAAAGTTACATAAAAGAACAAGTTCACTTTAATCTAACTTTGCATGATGATGGAAATTTCCATCATATTGTTTTTTGCTAAATTTATACTAGAAATACATACTAAGATTTTTTTAACCATTTTTCCTTAAATTTTAACATGAATTATATCACCTTGATTTATTTCACCAATAAAGAAAAAATCATATAAAGAAGGGTTAACCAAACACGCTTTTAATGTGTTGCACGTAATTTCCCGTGTGAAATGTTGTAAGGAATCATTTTTGTTCAATACCGTGATATTGTTTTCTTTTGAAAAGTATTTGCTATAAACGAATGCGCTGACTTTCTGATGGTTGTTCTGTTCGGGTTAGTTCAGATATATCGACTGTCTGTTAGAACAGGTTAGAGCTCATTAGTATACGTCAATGCTAATCGCGGGATTAGCAACTGATCTAAATACTGCATGTCAAATGGCGGTGTGGAGCAAACTGTCTCAGATAAAAACGGTTGAATTAGTTAATACGTGCGCTTGAATGGAATGTAATCAATTTTTTCACGAAAAATTTACAGCAAGCAAGGAGCGTTTCATTATGTGCAGAATAACTGTAAAGCAGATCAAGAAAAACAAGTTATGCATTTCTAATACGAAAACGAATGTTTCCATTTATATCACGTTTGATTAACTTCCGTAATAAAAGTTTTAAAATGTATTCAGTATACGACATATTATTTCAATTAGTGTAAGATGAGAAAATAAATACAAATATTATATACTCATTTTTATAATAAATAGTTTTGTTCTAGTCTTTCTAAGCTCTGAATATGGCAAAACGATTGAAAACTTGTGAAGTATTGCAAAAATTGAATAATATACCAATGGAATGCTCTGATATAGAAGATGGTGAACTTTATGACTGTGAAGATGAACCAGAAGAAAATAAAATTGAATCATGGGGTATTCACGATAATCTTGTTGATAGTGACAGAAGTGACAATGATGATTTAGACAAAGAATATGTTCAGAAATCTTCAGAAAGCGAATGTGAAAATAATTCGAATTTACGTAAAAGTAGATGTGTTCGAGTGTTTTCAAGTTCTGAAAATTCTAATGAAAGTATTTTACTAGAATCAGAAAATGAAATTGCTGCAGACGGAACCATGCGCGAGGAGCATTGTGTTTAATAATGCGTAAGGGATAATCCTAACTCATTAAATAAGTTAATAATACAAAAATGTATTACATAAAACATGGATTTCCTTTTGTAGGAAAGTAGTGAAGCAACGAATTTTAAAATATTCTATTATTAAGTATTTTTTTAACCCTCTATGGGCCCGCGTGACTTTGAAGTCACATCGATAAATCGATATTTTATTAAAAATAGTTTAATTTTTTTACTAGATGGCGTATACATCTTGTTATATAATGTCTCCTTAGTAACGAATAACATGCTAAATGCGGTTATCAGCTCTAACATAAAATGTCAAAGTAAATGCTTTTGCAAGTTGTCTGCAAATAGAAACCAAAGAAACCGTCTTGTGCAATTGTCATTATTTGTTCTTCTATCGGTGTTTGTTAAGCAAAAAAAGCGTACGTAATAGCTTTTAGTTTGTATATCAATAATGTTTTATTTGTTTGCATTTAAACAAGGATTTTATTACTATTTTCATGTGATATAGCTTTGTGACGAAAGTCACAATGGGCTATAATGGTAGGGTTCGGTGTATTTGCGATAACGTTTGTGTTTTCTTTGCTTTTTAGTTTTATATATCAGAGGCCCAAAATATGGATAGAAAATCATATAAAAATATAAGAGGAACAGGAATAAGAGGCATTAGCAGTAATAAATCCGGTTTTATCAGTTTTTCATTCTAAAATATCATCCAATAGTATTTGCCCGACGACGTATAAATATTATTGATAGCGACGATGAATTTAGTAGTAAAAAATCATCAGATAAGAAAATGCAACGCATATCTATGTGTAATGCCAAACGCCAACTGTTTTATTATAATCATACATCCAGCTCTTTTACACACATTACCTGCAAACGTTGTAAGCCGTTGTTACTTCAAAGTTACAAAATGTATTCGTTATAATACAATTGTTGAAACTGCTGAATTCATTGTTAATTTGTTTTATTTTATTTAAATTAATTTTGTATAGGTTTGATGGTTTGACCATCAAACCATGAACCATTTTGACTGGTTTTGGTAGAAGTAGGTTTGCTGAATTGTCGGTAGTTCTAGTGTTAAAGCGAGAAATTGAATAATAATCAGATGATATTCGAATTTACAGAAAGTCAAATGAGCGAAAGGAATAAAAATTACTGTACGATTTTTAAGTAAATTTTGAAAGGGGTCATTTGACCCCGCTTGGTACCTTTAGTGTTAAAAACAAATTTAAACAGGAACGAGTTCACATATGGTATTCATGCATTATCACAGTATCGCGCCCGAAAATGCTAAGGAACGACACGCGGAATGTCCGGAACGTTAACGATCCTTTAATCATATTCGATCGACATCGAGCGCATCCCCGGTCGATCCATTTAACGAGTGGCTAATTTCCAGCGGGCACCCGTCATTATGTCAAGCGCATTATATACCGGGGTGCCGCAAAAAATAGCCCTGCACGTACAACAACAAACCTCCGTCGCGCCGATTGAATCGCAAATGAGGCGCAGGCGGGCAAACCAGTTTCGATGATTAATAAGCAGTCGGAACACGCGCCTCGCTCGCACATTCGCGCAATTGGCGTAACATTGAATCTCATCCGGGGGCAAATTACGTGCAACGACACCGACAACGACGCCTCGGCTTTCTGAATGTCAGGGATTTCGCGTGACCCACGCCGTAAGCCGCGATTCATTTTGAGGCTTGCGTGTGCCGTCTTCGTATAACGTTAATCATTTTCATGCCTCTTTTTGCTTCGACATGTTTTATTTCACCCTGTAGGAGTTCTATAATTCATTTATAAATATTCTTCTAATTTTCATTTTTTCTATATCTAACGTTCAAACAACGGAATTAAGCTGTACTTATTCGTATAATAGACTCCTGAAGAGTAGCTTCGAAACATGTTGGACTCCTATAGGGTAAAATAAAACACATTAAACCAAAGACAGACATAAAAATGATTGACATTAACACGTTGGTTGTCGTGGGGATCACCGGTGACCGGTGAAAATATTCGCAATTGGTGGTAATAATTATTTTATAAATGCAGTTATTGTTAGAATAGTGATGCGATTCTTTGGTCTCCAATACTTGCACATTATTTACATTTTGCATAATTCAGTCAAACGCTGTAGTATTTTATAGCATCGCCGTTCTAATACGGCATAATACGCACGGCAGTCAACGTGTTAATAAAAAAGGTTCGGTATTCAAACTGTTATGACAGTAGACTCTTTATCAAATCGCTTATTCCAGAAGAAAAAACATTTCCTAGAGTAGACTATTCATCGTAGTATTCAGTATTCAAATATTAGCTCAGGTGATATCAGACAATTGTCCACAGTTGACAGTGTTCTTGCTTCACTTTGCAGATTATTGTTTTTTAAAACTTTTAATTGTTATATGAACAAGAGCATGATGGTCTTCCAGCGACTGTTATAAACGCACTGATTGAATGCAGTAACTTCTCTATTTGATGGTTGT
Source organism: Cryptocheilus praepositus (assembly GCA_033815515.1). Classification (NCBI taxonomy): domain Eukaryota; kingdom Metazoa; phylum Arthropoda; class Insecta; order Hymenoptera; family Pompilidae; genus Cryptocheilus; species Cryptocheilus praepositus. Next base: position 137,788 of record JAWWQZ010000115.1, on the reverse strand, counting down.
TTTTACAATGTTGCCTGATATAATACTGTGATGTGGCAAGCGAGTAAATTCCAAAACAGAACAATAACACATTCCTAACAGAATCTTCAAATGTTTTACGACTTCAGATCTAAATGAACGCCTTAATAAATACCAGTCAAAATGACTGCTGTTGGTATAAGTAACCATAGTATCAATTTATTTTGATTCAGAATAAATAAAACATTTAAAAACTATATTTTACTATTTCTTTAGTTATCACCGCAAAAGTCATTACACCATTTCGGAAAAAAATGTAACATAAAGTAGAAATATTTAAATCAAATTGTAAAACCAGTCAAAATGACTGGTGCGGTAGTTCTAGTGTTAATAAATTAGGAATCTCTTTCGGAAAATCAACGTTTGTTTCATGAAGAGTCAAATGACCCCTCATGGTAAGAATACGTAGCTGTAAAGTACCGGTACGTTTAGTGTTAAGGAAATTTGGCGTGCAAATATATTAATCCTTTACATTAAGACATGTTGCTTCACAAAGTAGTGAATAGCGCGTCATTTCGTATTAAATCTATAGTTTCGCAAAGTATTTATTCAAATTTTTTCTTATCGAATTGGTTAAAGTCGCATTAAACGCGTGTCTAGTTATTAGCGACTCGAGGTGAAGGTTTACAATTTGTTGCACAGATTGATAAATTGTAGACATTTTAATAGATTTCACGTAGATTCGAAGTCCTTTAAATTATCTATGATAGTAGGTCCTATGTCGAATGGATGAGATTGATGTATTTTCGATAATGGTTGACAATCTGCACCACTGTAAATTGAATATTACATAGATTGCTGGCGATTCTTCTATGCTGAGGAGATATTGATGAGCAAGCTCAGTGTATCTTATTAGGATTCTTCAGGTGATAGGTTGGTCAGATTTTGATAAATTACGAGCAATGGTCTTTGTTGCCTAAATCTAGCAATGGTTAGATTGAGGTCTTCCATTTTTTCCTGCCAATCTTCTTTTATTTTCTGTTTTAAATCGTGGAGTATAGTTTCTGGAACCAAACTGTTTTTGTGATAGTCGAGGGTTTGTGAATTTGCTGCTTCTTTAGCCGCTTGGTTTGTTTTTTCGTTTCCGATGACGCCCATGTGGTTAAAATCTAAATTGGCATACACTCGTAAGTCCTCGAAAATTTTTACATTACGCCACATAAAGAAAAATTGGAATCCATTGTTTCAAATAAGGCATATCACGAGTAAGAAATCAATTAAAATATTCGAACTAGAAATGTTGAAGTACCCAGCTTAATGCGTACAATCGTGTCAAATTTAAGACGGCCTATTATTTGCGATTAGTCAACAATTTTCCAGGATTAGCTTGCGATAATTTCGCTGACAGCGAACGGTAGTAAATCTAGTAATGGTTAGATTGAGGCCTTCCATTTTTGGGAGAAAGTAGTGGCCTGCCAATCTTCTTTTATTTTCTGTTTTAAATTGTGGAGTATAGTTTCTGGAACCAAACTGTTTTTGTGATAGTCGAGGGTTTGTGAATTTGCTGCTTCTTTAGCCGCTTGGTTTGTTTTTTCGTTTCCGATGACGCCCATGTGGTTAAAATCTAAATTGGCATATACTCGTAAGTCCTCGAAAATTTTTACATTACGCCGCATAAAGAAAAATTGGAATCCATTGTTTCAAATAAGGCATATCACGAATAAGAAATCAATTGAAATATTCGAACTAGAAATGTTGAAGTACCCATATCACGAATAAGAAATCAATTGAAATATTCGAACTAGAAATGTTGAAGTACCCAGCTTAATGCGTATAATCGTGTCAAATTTAAGACAGCTCGTTATTTGCGATTAGTCAACAATTCTCCAGGATTAGCTTGCGATAATTTCGCTGACAGCGAACGGTAGTAAACGCTGACAAACAGTAGCACTTCGGTTCCGTTACGTGAAGCAATCAAGAAGTATCAAAGAAGATATCGCGTGCTGCAATGCGCGAGGATAAGTCGTAAAGTGAAAAAGATACGATATCATCATTTACTGACACGGCATATGTGCGTGCTCGTCGCACACAAACAAGTCGCAGCTCGGTCAATCTCGTTGTTTCTTCACATTACCGACATTAAAGAATACCGCAGATATTGAATTTCCTTACACGGATGGGTAATGGATTTAAGTTCTTAATGAAAAGATCAAACGATGACAATTCATACATCTGTTAATGAATCTTGGCGTCTTTTGTTCCTTTGTTCTTTTTTTCGTCGACCCCTTTCTCTTCATTCGTTAATCTTCCCTTCTTCTTTCCATCATAGTCTTGGCTTCTGTTCTTAACGGATGCTACTATATTTTTTCTCCATTGTATTATGATGTCGGGGCCATCTTAGCTTTTCTTTCATTTATGTAAACTTGGTCTTTCCTTTTTATAGAATTTCCATTAATTTCTGAGTTAAAGTCAGTACACCTTTCTTCACGATGCCTAAAGAATTCACGAACATCGTACAATGTTAAATGGTATTGAAATAGCAGCAGAAGGATGGATTCCGACACTGATAATAGCTTAGAGAAGAAAAGTATAACAACGAATGAGTATGTGTGGTCAGTATGCAGGAAAATAAATGCACTCTTTTCTTTTCTTCGTCGACCCCTTTCTCTTCATTCGTTAATCTTCCCTTCTTCTTTCCATCATAGTCTTGGCTTCTGTTCTTAACGGATGCTACTATATTTTTTCTCCATTGTATTACGATGTCGGGACCATCTTAGCTTTTCTTTCATTTATGTAAACTTGGTCTTTCCTTTTTATAGAATTTCCATTAATTTCTGAGTTAAAGTCAGTACACCTTTCTTCACGATGCCTAAAGAATTCACGAACATCGTACAATGTTAAATGGTATTGAAATAGCAGCAGAAGGATGGATTCCGACACTGATAATAGCTTAGAGAAGCAAAGTATAACGACGAATGAATATGTGTGGTCAGTATGCAGGAAAATAAATGCACTCTTTTCTTTTCTTCGTCGACCCCTTTCTCTTCATTCGTTAATCTTCCCTTCTTCTTTCCATCCTAGTCTTGGCTTCTGTTCTTAACGGATGCTACTATATTTTTTCTCCATTGTATTACGATGTCGGGACCATCTTAGCTTTTCTTTCATTTATGTAAACTTGGTCTTTCCTTTTTATAGAATTTCCATTAATTTCTGAGTTAAAGTCAGTACACCTTTCTTCACGATGCCTAAAGAATTCACGAACATCGTACAATGTTAAATGGTATTGAAATAGCAGCAGAAGGATGGATTCCGAGACTGATAATAGCTTAGAGAAGCAAAGTATAACGACGAATGAATATGTGTGGTCAGTATGCAGGAAAATAAATGCACTCTTTTCTTTTCTTCGTCGACCCCTTTCTCTTCATTCGTTGATCTTCCCTTCTTCTTTCCATCCGGTAACGTCTTGGCTTCTGTTCTTAACGGATGCTACTATATTTTTTCTCCATTGTATTACGATGTCGGGACCATCTTAGCTTTTCTTTCATTTATGTAAACTTGGTCTTTCCTTTTTATAGAATTTCCATTAATTTCTGAGTTAAAGTCAGTACACCTTTCTTCACGATGCCTAAAGAATTCACGAACATCGTACAATGTTAAATGGTATTGAAATAGCAGCAGAAGGATGGATTCCGACACTGATAATAGCTTAGAGAAGCAAAGTATAACAACGAATGAATATGTGTGGTCAGTATGCAAGAAAATAAATGCACTCTTTTCTTTTCTTCGTCGACCCCTTTCTCTTCATTCGTTGATCTTCCCTTCTTCTTTCCATCCTAGTCTTCGCTTCTGTTCTTAACGGATGCTACTATATTTTTTCTCCATTGTATTACGATGTCGGGACCATCTTAGCTTTTCTTTCATTTATGTAAACTTGGTCTTTCCTTTTCATAGAATTTCCATTAATTTCTGAGTTAAAGTCAGTACACCTTTCTTCACGATGCCTAAAGAATTCACGAACATCGTACAATGTTAAATGGTATTGAAATAGCAGCAGAAGGATGGATTCCGACACTGATAATAGCTTAGAGAAGCAAAGTATAACAACGAATGAATATGTGTGGTCAGTATGCAGGAAAATAAATGCACTCTTTTCTTTTTTTCGTCGACCCCTTTCTCTTCATTCGTTGATCTTCCCTTCTTCTTTCCATCCTAGTCTTGGCTTCTGTTCTTAACGGATACTATATTTTTTCTCCATTGTATTACGATGTCGGGACCATCTTAGCTTTTCTTTCATTTATGTAAACTTGGTCTTTCTTTTTTATAGAATTTCCATTAATTTCTGAGTTAAAGTCAGTACACCTTTCTTCACGATGCCTAAAGAATTCACGAACATCGTACAATGTTAAATGGTGTTGAAATAGCAGCAGAAGGATGGATTCCGACACTGATAATAGCTTAGAGAAGCAAAGTATAACAAGGAATGAATATGTGTGGTCAGTATGCAGGAAAATAAATGCACTCTTTTCTTTTTTTCGTCGACCCCTTTCTCTTCATTCGTTAATCTTCCCTTCTTCTTTCCATCCTAGTCTTGGCTTCTGTTCTTAGCGGATTATATTTTTTCTTCATTCTATTACGATGTCGGGACCATCTTAGCTTTTCTTTCATTTATGTAAACTTGGTCTTTCCTTTTTATAGAATTTCCATTCATTTCTGAGTTAAAGTCAGTACACCTTTCTTCACGATGCCTAAAGAATTCACGAACATCGTACAATGTTAAATGGTATTGAAATAGCAGCAGAAGGATGGATTCCGACACTGATAATAGCTTAGAGAAGCAAAGTATAACAACGAATGAATATGTGTGGTCAGTATGCAGGAAAATAAATGCACTCTTTTCTTTTCTTCGTCGACCCCTTTCTCTTCATTCGTTAATCTTCCCTTCTTCTTTCCATCCTAGTCTTGGCTTCTGTTCTTAACGGATGCTACTATATTTTTTCTCCATTGTATTACGATGTCGGGACCATCTTAGCTTTTCTTTCATTTATGTAAACTTGGTCTTTCCTTTTTATAGAATTTCCATTAATTTCTGAGTTAAAGTCAGTACACCTTTCTTCACGATGCCTAAAGAATTCACGAACATCGGACAATGTTAAATGGTATTGAAATAGCAGCAGAAGGATGGATTCCGACAGTGATAGTAACTTAGAGAAGCAACGTATAACAACGAATGAATATGTGTGGTCAGTATGCAGGAAAATAAATGCACTCTTTTCTTTTCTTCGTCGACCCCTTTCTCTTCATTCGTTAATCTTCCCTTCTTCTTTCCATCATAGTCTTGGCTTCTGTTCTTAACGGATGCTACTATATTTTTTCTCCATTGTATTACGATGTCGGGACCATCTTAGCTTTTCTTTCATTTATGTAAACTTGGTCTTTCCTTTTTATAGAATTTCCATTAATTTCTGAGTTAAAGTCAGTACACCTTTTTTCACGATGCCTAAAGAATTCACGAACATCGTAGAATGTTAAATGGTATTGAAATAGCAGCAGAAGGATGGATTCCGACACTGATAATAGCTTAGAGAAGCAAAGTATAACAACGAATGAATATGTGTGGTCAGTATGCAGGAAAATAAATGCACTTCTGGAAATAGCATGGATTTATCATTCTTTTCTTCCATCCGCTAAATGGATAAAGTATGTTCTAAGTATGTAGTAAGTGTTTGACTTTCCAAGTTATCCGGGTATTTCCCACTGTGACGTAAAAATCATGTCATACCTTTTTATAGAATTTCCATTGCATTCGTTAAAGTTTTTTTTCTTCACGATGCCTAAAGTTCCGAACATCGAAATGTTAAATGGTCTTTCCGATCATTTTCCGATATATTAGCTTAGAACAACAAGGAATGAATATGTGTGGTCAGTATGCAGGAAAATAATCACGGATAAGCGGTGTGTTAGTTTTTTTTTTAGTTCTAAACGGCAAACTTTCAGAGCTTTTGTTTGAATAGAAAATTTAATAGATAAATATATAATGAGAAAGATCTTAAATTGACTAATAACCAGAATATTCAATGTTCAATCAGAGGGAAATATCCCACCAGAAACACGTTCAATCGAAAAATACTCAGTTTGTCACTTAGAAAAGTATACCATCAGAAAGTGACGATCGGTTCAATCCATTCAATGACAAAATATCCGACCAGCGAAATACACCTACACGTCACACTACAAAAACACGTGCCACGTTATCACAGGCTTCTGACGTAGTAAACTTCTGTCTATTCCGAAACACGCACAAACGTTCAACTAAGACTCGATCGTTTTCCATTTTCAACCGAAAGGTACTTATTATCTCATTTTTTGCTCCATTGTATTAAATGTCGTCACCATCTTAGCTTTTGTGGTCTACTATTCTAAACTACTCTTTCTTTTTATAGAATTTCTAATTTCTGAGTTAACAAAAGACATGTCACGATGCCTAAAGTCGAACATCTACTAATGTTAAATGGTTTGAAATAGCAGCGGTTTGGACGGTTCTATTAACAAAGAGACATGTCAACAACGAATGAATATGTGTGGTGGTTTGCTATTTTAAATACTACTCTTTTCTTTTTTTCTATGCTTTCTCTTCTATTAACAAAAGACTTGTCACGCGTCGGCTAGCCTTAGCTGGTCTACTATTCTATGCTACTACTATTTTTCTACGGTTTACGGTTCTACCATCTTTAACAAAAGACATGTCACGCGTTGGCTAGCCGTAGTGGTTTGCTATTTTACTACTACAGCTTTTCTACTATTCTATGGTTCAACGGTTCTATTAACAAAAGACATGTTACGCGTTGGCTAGCCGTAGTGGTTTGCTATTTTACTACTACTGCTTTTCTACTATTCTATGGTTTTACGGTTCTATTAACAAAAGACATGTCACGCGTTGGCTAGCCGTAGTGGTTTGCTATTTTACTACTACTGCTTTTCTACTATTCTATGGTTGTACAGTTCTATTAACAAAAGACATGTCACGCGTCGGCTAGTCGTAGTGGTTTGCTATTTTACTACTACTGCTTTTCTACTATTCTATGGTTGTACAGTTCTATTAACAAAAGACATGTCACGCGTCGGCTAGTCGTAGTGGTCTACTATTCTACTACTACTGCTTTTCTACTATTCTATGGTTCAATGGTTCTATTAGCAAAAGACATGTTACGCGTTGGCTAGCCGTAGTGGTCTACTATTCTACTACTACTACTATTCTACGGTTCTACGGTTCTACGAGTCTATTAACAAAAGACATGTCACGCGTCGGCTAGTCGTAGTGGTCTACTATTCTACTACTACTACTTTTCCACTATTCTACGGTTCTACGAGTCTATTAACAAAAGACATGTCACGCGTTGGCTAGCCGTAGTGGTTTGCGATTTTACTACTACTGCTTTTCTACTATTCTATGGTTGTACAGTTCTATTAACAAAAGACATGTCACGCGTTGGCTAGCCTTAGTGGTCTACTATTCTACTACTACTACTTTTCTACTATTCTACGGTTCTACGGTTCTATTAACAAGAGACATGTCACGCGTTGGCTAGCCCTAGTGGTTTGCTATTTTACTACTACTGCTTTTCTACTATTCTATGGTTGTACAGTTCTATTAACAAAAGATATGTCACGCGTCGGCTAGTCGTAGTGGTCTACTATTCTACTACTACTGCTTTTCTACTATTCTACGGTTCTACGGTTCTATTAACAAGAGACATGTCACGCGTTGGCTAGCCGTAGTGGTTTGCTATTTTACTACTACTGCTTTTCTACTATTCTATGGTTGTACAGTTCTATTAACAAAAGACATGTCACGCGTCGGCTAGTCGTAGTGGTGTACTATTCTACTACTACTACTTTTCTACGGTTCTACGGTTCTACGAGTCTATTAACAAAAGACATGTCACGCGTTGGCTAGCCGTAGTGGTTTGCTATTTTACTACTACTGCTTTTCTATTATTCTATGGTTGTACAGTTCTATTAACAAAAGACATGTCACGCGTCGGCTAGTCGTAGTGGTCTACTATTCTACTACTACTACTTTTCTACGGTTCTACGGTTCTACGAGTCTATTAATAAAAGACATGTCACGCGTTGGCTAGCCGTAGTGGTCTACTATTCTACTATTACTACTTTTCTACTATTCTACGGTTTTACGGTTCTATTAACAAAAGACATGTCCCGCGTCGGCTAGTCGTAGTGGTCTACTATTCTACTATTACTACTTTTCTACTATTCTACGGTTTTACGGTTCTATTAACAAGAGACATGTTACCCGTTGGCTAGCCGTAATGGTTTGCTATTTTACTACTACTGCTTTTCTACTATTCTATGGTTGTACAGTTCTATTAACAAAAGACATGTTACGCTTTGGCTAGCCGTAGTGGTCTACTATTCTACTATTACTACTTTTCTACTATTCTACGGTTTTACGGTTCTATTAACAAAAGACATGTCACGCGTCGGCTAGTCGTAGTGGTTTGCTATTTTACTACTACTGCTTTTCTACTATTCTATAGTTGTACAGTTCTATTAACAAAAGACATGTCACGCGTTGGCTAGCCGTAGTGGTTTGCTATTTTACTACTACTGCTTTTCTACTATTCTATGGTTGTACAGTTCTATTAACAAAAGACATGTCACGCGTCGGCTAGTCGTAGTGGTTTGCTATTTTGCTACTACTGCTTTTCTACTATTCTATAGTTGTACAGTTCTATTAACAAAAGACATGTTACGCGTCGGCTAGCCGTAGTGGTCTACTATTCTACTACTACTACTTTTCTACTATTCTACGGTTCTATTAACAAAATACATGTCACGCGTTGGCTAGCCGTAGTGGTTTGCTACTTTACTACTACTGCTTTTCTACTATTCTATGGTTGTACAGTTCTATTAACAAAAGACATGTCACGCGTCGGCTAGTCGTAGTGGTCTACTATTCTACTACTACTACTTTTCTACTATTCTACGGTTCTGCTATTCGTTCGTTCGTCAGTTCGGAAAAGGGTTTTCCAGAACCGCAGACGTTTGGGCAACGCGCAGTCGGTCGGCCGTGATGAAAAAAGGCAGCGAGCGGCGAACGTCGCGCAAGTAGTAGGAAAACGGCGAGCTATCTCGAAATGACAACGCCACGAGGGAATGCACGGGATCGCGGCGGGCCTCTGGCGAGCTTTCGAACGTCGTTCATATTCAGTCGCCTCCCGTCGCTCGGCAAAATCGTCGCCACGACGTCGGCCAATAAACCGCGCCGCAGGGTTAAGCGGACTTCGCCAAACGAAAAGCGGAAAACTGACGCGTGGCGCGCGACGATTTCGCGAGTGGCGACTATTCGAAGCCGCGTCAATTATTGACCGCTGCTCCTGGATTCATAGGATCGTGATTCCCAAGCTGCCGGATCATTTGTACGGCGTAAGTTCGCGGATTGTGCTTTGTCAATTACGGATTCGCTTCTGTATTATGGATACGTGGTATATGTACTGTGTGTTAAATTTATGAACTGAAGTGTTAAATTTATGTGTTCGGTATATTACTGAATTGTTTGTGCTTTATAAATTTACAAAGAGATTATATGCTGATCGATGTTTAATTTTTCGGTAGGGTGCTGAATATCTTGTATCTTACAAATTCCCGAAACGCTTGTAGTTCGACAGTTACCAGATTCTTTGCATTCGACGCATGTTGGAATTATTTATGTTCCATAAATTTTCGAAGTGCTTATACTCCGAAATTGATTGACTCATAAGCTACCGGATTGTTTATGCGGATCGTGTCTTATGCATTATGGCTTCGTTTCTATGTGGTATATGCTCGAATTGTTCTTTTACAAGTTCTCGAATTGACTATACGCTGTGAAGTGTTGAATTTATGTGTTCGGTATATTACCGAATTGCCTGTGCTTTATAAATTCACAAAGCGATTATATGCTGCTCGATGTTTAATTTTTCGGTAGGGTCCTGAATATCTTGTATCTTACAAATTCCCGAAACGCTTGTAGTTCGACAGTTACCAGATTCTTTGCATTCGACGCATGTTGGAATTATTTATGTTCCATAAATTTTCGAAGTGCTTATACTCCGAAATTGATTGACTCATAAGCTACCGGATTGTTTATGCGGACCGTGTCTTATGCATTATGGCTTCGTTTCTATGTGGTATGTACTCGAATTGTCCTTTTACAAACTCTCGAATTGACTATAAGCTGTGAAGTGTTGAATTTATGTGTTCGGTATATTACCGAATTGTTCGTGCTTCATAAATTCAGAAAGCGATTATATGCTGCTCGATGTTTAATTTTTCGGTAGGGTCCTGAATATCTTGTATCTTACAAATTCCCGAAACGCTTGTAGTTCGACAGTTACTAGATTCTTTGCATTCGACGCATGGTGTAATTATTTATGTTCCATTAATTTTCGGAGCGCTTATACTCCGAAATTGATTGACTCATAAGCTACCGGATTGTTTATGCGGATCGTGTCTTATGCATTATGGCTTCGTTTCTATGTGGATATGCTCGTATTGTTCTGTGTGTAAAGTTCTCAAATTGACTATACGCTGTGAAGTGTTGAATTTATGTGTTCGGTATATTACCGAATTGTTTGTGCTTCATAAATTTACAAAGCGATTATATGCTGATTGATGTTGAATTTTTCGGTGCAGTTCTCAATTGCTTGTATCTTACAAATTCCCGAAACGCTTGTAGTTCGACAGTTACTAGATTCTTTGCATTCGACGCATGTTGGAATTATTTATGTTCCATTAATTTTCGGAGCGCTTATACTCCGAAATTGATCGATTCATAAGTTACCAGATTGGTTATACGGATCGTGTCTTATGCATTATGGCTTCGTTTCTATGTGGTATATGCTCGAATTGTTCTTTTACAAGTTCTCGAATTGACTATACGCTGTGAAGTGTTGAATTTATGTGTTCGGTATATTGCCGAATTGTTTGTGCTTCATAAATTCACAAAGCGATTATATGCTGCTCGATGTTTAATTTTTCGGTAGGGTCCTGAATATCTTGTATCATACAAATTCCCGAAACGCTTGTAATTCGACAGTTACTAGATTCTTTGCATTCGACGCATGTTGGAATTATTTATGTTCCATAAATTTTTCGAAGTGCTTATACTCCAAAAATGATTCATAGGCTACTGGATTGTTTATATGGCGTAAGTTCGCGGATTGTGTCTCATGCATTATGGCTTCGTTTCTATGTGGTATATGCTCGAATTGTTCTTTTACAAGTTCTCGAATTGACTATACGCTGTGAAGTGTTGAATTTATGTGTTCGGTATATTACCGAATTGTTTGTGCTTCATAAATTTACAAAGCGATTATATGCTGCGCGATGTTTAATTTTTCGGTAGGGTCCTGAATATCTTGTATCTTACAAATTCCCGAAACGCTTGTAGTTCGACAGTTACTAGATTCTTTGCATTCGACGCATTTTGGAATTATTTATGTTCCATACATTTTCGGATCGCTTATACTCCGAAATTGATTGATTCATAAGTTACCGGATTGTTTATATGGCGTAAGTTCGCGGATCGTGTCTTATGTATTATGGCTTCGTTTCTATGTGGTATATACTCGAATTGTTGTTTCACAAATTCTCGAATTGACTGTATGCTGTGCAATGTTGAATTGTTCGTGCTCGTTATATTGTCGGATTGTTTGTATTTCATAACTTTCCGAATCGATTGTATGTTCTTCAGTATTGATCTTTTTATGTTTGGCATATTCCTGAGTCGATAGTATGCTGTTCGATATTGAATTTTTTGTGTTCCATAAATTCACGTAGATTGTACTCCGAGAATTACTAGTTTCTTTGCATTCGATGTGTTTGAATTATTCATGTTCCATGCATTTTCAAAGCGTTGATATTCCGAAAACTACTGAATCGTTGCGCTCCGTACATTCTTAATTCATTTGTATTCTGTCAATTCTCGAATTACTTATATTCCGCGTATTTCTGAAATTATTTCTCTGCTTTCCATAACTCGCCGATTGCTTCCAACCCGCAAACTTGTGGATTGCTTTGATTTCTCGTAAATTAGAGAATTGTTTCTACTCACCTTAATATCGATAATCGCGTTTACTACCATTAATTTCTGCATCGTTCGCATCCCTTAACTTCCAAAAATGATCTCCACTCGTAATCTGCTATTACTCATTATTTTCCAGACTGTTTCTATTTTGGTGAATTTGCGATCTGGCCGTGAATCGAGTTTCGACTGAGATTCAATTTCACACAAACTCTATTGTTCACCGAAAGCGTTTGAAAGACATTCAAGTTTGACAAAGCAAGTGTACACACGCGTTGCTGACGATTTTGTGATGGAAAATAGCTGAAGAATGTTCGGTATGTAATTACGACCTTGCACTATCTTGCCTGGGGGTAATTACCCTCAGCAAACATCATATCGCGCTTGACCCCCTGCTTACACGCAATTTGTAATTCTATGATAAGTTATATCAGTTTAAATTCCACATATTTAACAAGACTGTAAGGACAAGCTTTTTCCTACACGTCATACGACGAATTGCCACAAAGCAAGATGAATGTGCCAAACACGTGGTTCGCTCCTTAGACAAGCACGCGAATACTAGCAATTAACTGCTAAATCAGGTTCGTTATTTAAATCTAAGTAATTCAGACTAACTTTAACATCTTAATACTCTGCCATGTCACATCATTTCGCGTCACATGTATCGAAAATCTGCAAACATATTTCGTAATCTTTGTTCTGGATCACTGCGAATGAAAACAAATACCAGATAAGCGAATGAAAACAAATACCACCTAAAACTGAATTGCGAATAATTTGCGTACTTTCGACTCTTTGATTTTTGCCCTTTTTTAGACAATGTGGGATTCAAAAGTTGTCTGTCTGAAGTTTTTGACGATTCTTATGCTAATTTCTTAATTTACGCCTAAGTCTTTTTTCACTGTAGTTTTTCAAGTGAAATATTATATGTCGGTGATGGCCTTGTATTATCATCTTTTGAAAAACGTGAATATTACATCGATCGTTTATTTGACCGCAAGAAAAATTGAACCAGAATTTGGGAACCAAACTTTATCTGATCTAATGTTTCAGCTCAGAAAATGTTGACACTTTAACGACCGCTAGCCGATTAATGGACTTTTCAGTGGTCAACGGTTGTATTAGATAAAATAAATATCAGATGATATTATGACAATTCCAAATGACAATAAAATTACACTGCTTTGAAACCAAAGGATTCTGAACAACACATTCAGTATACCAAGTTGCTCAATAAGTTTTGTCGTTCGATAAGAAAAACACAATGTTATGGTTCAAAATACACTGTATTATTCAGTATAATCTCCCTGAACATTAATGCACTTGCTCCAACGATCCTCCAATCTGTGGATCCCATCCCTGAAGTGAGATTCCGGAAGGTCTGCAAAATACGCTTCAACAGCCGTTATGACCTCTTCATTTGACGAAAAACGCTTGCCACGCATACATTTTTTGAGTTCTGCAAACAAATGGAAGTCGCTGGGGGCCAAATCTGGTGAATACGGCGGATGCTCCAACAATTCGAACTTTAATTCATGGATTCTAGCCATTGTGAAAATGCTCTTGTGACACGGTGCGTTGTCCTGATGAAAAAGGATTTTCTTCTTCTGCAAACCGGGTCTTTTTTCACGAATTTTTTCCTTCAACTGGTCCGAAAGGTTGCAATAATATTCAGAATTAATTGTTTTACCAGTTTGCAAGTAATCCACAAATGAAATTCCTTTCGCATCCCAAAAAACTGATGCCAGAACCTTCTTGGCCGATTTCTGGACACGAACTCGTTTCGAAGCCGAACAACCAGGTTCACACCACTCTTTAGCCTCTTGTTTTGATTTAGGATCATGGTGATAGACCCAAGTCTCATCCATAGTGATGAATCGACGCACAAAAGCCACTTTATCCTTTTTAAAACGCTCCAAATGTTGTTGAGAAAGTCGCATTCGAATGTGTTTTTGTTCAATTGTTAGCGAATGCGGCACCCATTGTGCACACAGCTTTTTAAAACTCAAAATTTCATTTAAAATATGACTCACACTGCCTAATGAGATGTGTAGAGCCTCTACTAAATCCCTCTCAGTCAATCGACAATCTTCCAAAACCATATCCTGTACTTTGGCTACGATTTCTGGTGTTGATGCGGTTTTTGGACGTCCTTCACGTGGATCGTCTTCAAGGCTTGTACCAGGTTGTTCAATAAGTTTTGTCATTCGATAAGAAAAACACAATGTTATGGTTCAAAATACACTGTATTATTCAGTATAATCTCCCTGAACATTAACGCACTTACTCCAACGATCCTCCAATCCGTGGATCCCATCCCTGAAGTGAGATTCCGGAAGGTCTGCAAAATACGCTTCAACAGCCGTTATGACCTCTTCATTTGACGAAAAACGCTTGCCACGCATAAATTTTTTGAGTTCTGGAAATAAATGGAAGTCGCTGGGGGCCAAATCTGGTGAATACGGCGGATGCTCCAACAATTCGAACTTTACTTCATGGATTTTAGCCATTGTCAAAATGCTCTTGTGACACGGTGCGTTTTCCTGATGAAAAAGGATTTTCTTCTTCTGCAAACCGGGTCTTTTTTCACGAATTTTTTCCTTCAACTGGTTCAAAAGGTTGCAATAATATTCAGAATTAATTGTTTTACCAGTTTGCATGTAATCCACAAATAAAATTCCTTCCGCATCCCAAAAAACTGATGCCAGAACCTTCTTGGCCGATTTCTGGACACGAACTCGTTTCGAAGCCGAACAACCAGGTTCACACCACTCTTTAGCCTCTTGTTTTGATTTAGGATCATGGTGATAGACCCAAGTCTCATCCATAGTGATGAATCGACGCACAAAAGCCACTTTATCCTTTTTAAAACGCTCCAAATGTTGTTGAGAAAGTCGCATTCGAATGTGTTTTTGTTCAATTGTTAGCGAATGCGGCACCCATTGTGCACACAGCTTTTTAAAACTCAAAATTTCATTTAAAATATGACTCACACTGCCTAATGAGATGTGTAGAGCCTCTACTAAATCCCTCTCAGTCAATCGACGATCTTTCAAAACCATATCCTGTACTTTGGCTACGATTTCTGGTGTTGATGCGGTTTTTGGACGTCCTTCACGTGGATCGTCTTCAAGGCTTGTACCAGGTTGTTCAATAAGTTTTGTCATTCGATAAGAAAAACACAATGTTATGGTTCAAAATACACTGTATTATTCAGTATAATCTCCCTGAACATTAATGCACTTGCTCCAACGATCCTCCAATCTGTGGATCCCATCCCTGAAGTGAGATTCCGGAAGGTCTGCAAAATACGCTTCAACAGCCGTTATGACCTCTTCATTTGACGAAAAACGCTTGCCACGCATCAATTTTTTGAGTTCTGGAAACAAATGGAAGTCGCTGGGGGCCAAATCTGGTGAATACGGCGGATGCTCCAACAATTCGAACTTTAATTCATGGATTTTAGCCATTGTCAAAATGCTCTTGTGACACGGTGCGTTGTCCTGATGAAAAAGGATTTTTTTCTTCTGCAAACCGGGTCTTTTTTCACGAATTTTTTCCTTCAACTGGTCCAAAAGGTTGCAATAATATTCAGAATTAATTGTTTTACCAGTTTGCAAGTAATCCACAAATGAAATTCCTTTCGCATCCCAAAAAAACTGATGCCAGAACCTTCTTGGCCGATTTCTGGACACGAACTCGTTTCGAAGCCGAACAACCAGGGTCACACCACTCTATAGCCTCTTGTTTTGATTTAGGATCATGGTGATAGACCCAAGTCTCATCCATAGTGATGAATCGACGCACAAAAGCCACTTTATCCTTTTTAAAACGCTCCAAATGTTGTTGAGAAAGTCGCATTCGAATGTGTTTTTGTTCAATTGTTTAGCGAATGCGGCACCCATTGTGCACACAGCTTTTTAAAACTCAAAATTTCATTTAAAATATGACTCACACTGCCTAATGAGATGTGTAGAGCCTCTACTAAATCCCTCTCAGTCAATCGACGATCTTCCAAAACCATATCCTGTACTTTGGCTACGATTTCTGGTGTTGATGCGGTTTTTGGACGTCCTTCACGTGGATCGTCTTCAAGGCTTGTACGATCACGTTTAAATTCAGCAACCCATCTTTCTACTGTTCTAATTGAAGGTGAACGTTCATTATACACTCTTAACATTCGTTCGTGAATTTCTTTTGGTGCTACACCTTCCAAAAATAAGAATTTTATCACTGCACGATATTCAATTTTTTCCATTGTCGAAAATACTGTGATACGGTGACACTAAATGGCTTGTAAACAAAGAATGAATTGATTGATTGAAATTAACCTTCACATACGTTGATAAGAAGAGTGAACCAACAAAACAAAAACAAATTTGGACTAGTAGCAACGCCTTCAACAAAACAAAACAAAACTTATTGAACAACCTGGTAATTCAGACTAACTTTAACATCCTAATCCTCTGCCATGTCACATCATTTCGCGTCACATGTATCGAAAATCTGCAAACATATTTCGTAATCTTTGTTCTGGATCACTGCGAATGAAAACAAATATTACCAATCAGTGGTTAAATGTGCAATAATGAATGCATGTTAGTATATGGCAATACATAACGACGTGGCAAACACGACGTAAAACGTCCTATCAGATAAAAATCGGCATAAGAAACATTATGACGACACAGCATATCGAATATGAATCACCGTATAAAAAAATGACAATAAAACCTGTCAACCGGAAGAAGGAACATTCTGCACATACAGAAAAACTGCAATGTAACATCGTGTCAGTTATAATCCGACATAATCCGACAAATATCATGCTGTCCATAAATGCGGAATCGATTAAATCGACTTGGAAAGAAATCCGGTGCCAAATGGGCAAACTTTCACTGGCCAGAAGAACGATGGTCGTTATGTTAAGCGGCCAAACCTATTCCGTCTGACGTCCTAAGCCGTTGAGTAAATTGCACCGAAATGATGGCACAAGGATATTTTTATTAGGTCAAGACACAAACGGTGACCAATCAGTTTAACAACTACGTAAATCGATTCTGTAATAGCCTTGCTCCGACAAAACGACAGTTGGAAACAATTCTTGGCAACGAACCGACTGTTTTGCAATGAGAAGCGCCTCAACAGGTGTTGCGATCAGGTGGCGGATGTTCGATCAATATTTTGCCACATATGTCAATCACGCAGTGGGTTGCATACAAATATTTTCTTACAACAATGCAAAGATCAGGAAGAATTAACATTTTTTATGAGACACGCGGGAGGATACTGACATTTCTTATCGTTGTATACACGTTTTACTCAACATTATATAAAGGAGCAAAGCGAAAGTGTGGTTGAAGGAAAAAGATACGAAGTTTTTCAGATGTGAAATATGTTACGATGTTACTACAATAGTATGCAAGATTCCAACAATTCTTTTGATGCGAAATAGGAAAGTAAGGAATTTTCTTCGATTTTATATATATAGCTGTAACGTGTACCGATGGAGCACGGAAAATTGACTTTTATGGCGCGAAATGAGTTGAAATAATAAATATCGTTTTTTACTGCATTTTTTTGTATACTCGTGAACTCGTATATATTACAAATGTCAAAACAGTAGCTTGCTTGCAGTAGAGACTATAGTGACATATTCTCTAAACATGGGTGCAGGAATTAGGTTCGATCTGATTAATCTGTAGAAAGTAATCAAGTTAACTAAATGCCAAGGTATGCTGCAAAAAAATACAATTAAGAATTCCTCAACACATTTGGCTTCCTAGAAAGCAGGTCACCATTCTATCTGCAATTCGTTTTATATGAAAAATCTTGCCTGAAAGCTTCACCACGATGTTACATAACTTAGACAAACGGCAAGAAAAGAAATTGATTTTCTCGCCGCATATACGCATTTAATTAATTATGCGAACAGAAATGGCACTAGTACCTTAATTTCATTAGAAACTTTGGTGCAATTGCGGTACCCTCCAATCGTCCCGAGCTTCGTCGCTTCGTGACACTTTTGTGCTTTCGCAGATACTAACTTCGTTTCCAATCGCTTATCGCGTCTATTTTTGCCTGCCGCTTGTCTGCGTTAAGTAATCTGTTTAGAAACCCACTAAGAAACGTGACAGTGGTCCAGACGCTATTTAACTGACTTCGTTACCTTACGCAACTTCTTTGTCATTCCGTTGTTCGTAGTACACCGCGCGAGTGATATATATTTACATTAAGGCCGCCGATAATAAAAACTTTATGAGCAACCTTCGCGTTTGGTAAACGCTGGGTGACACCAACATTTTCGCGAAGATAAAGTACGTTATGAATACCGAAGCGTGGGACAATGTTAACCCTTTGCGCTCGACCGGTGCCTCTCAGGCACCACGGCATGTGCTGCGCCAACTCGACCGGTGCCTCTCAGGCACCACTCGCATCGATGCGGTAAATTGAGTGGTAACGGTGTTTATTTGTGTTTGGCCTAACGAATATCGCTGGACAAGTCTACCTGGCCTTTTGTAGATCATTTTATGAGGTGTCTACATAGCTATAAAGATGTCTTATCTCAAAAACACAAACGAATTTCAATGCGTGCATTATGTCTTGAGAATAATAGAACGCTGATAGACGTCGCAACGCTTCTTTCAATTCGCTTCTTTCAAAAAAAAGGTACAAAAAGAACCAATCACCGTCTTCGCACTTTTGAGATAAAATGTCTTATCTCAAAAATACTTGCAAACGCGGGTTGGACTCTGTCTTCGACATTAGTTCGAATTCAACCTTCTTGGCAATCGCAATATTTCTTTCAAAGTTAGTGAGCCCAATAAGTATGGAACACGACGACGAAATTACTTCTAGTGAAGATGAGTTCAATTTTTCGGCAATAACGAACGAAATTACATCACTACATAGACAGCTTGCCCATGAGAATGAAGACGGAAGTGATGAAGATAGTGACGACGTTATAGGTGTAAGAAGACGAAAAATCCGAATAATCGATAGTGAATCTGAAGTGGCCAAAAGCCAAAAGCCAAACGTAGCACAGCTTCTACTTCACAGAGCACTTCTGAAATGATCCGACTCAATGGGAAGCTGCATGTTATTTTGATGGGACAAAAAAAGGATTGCAAAGTTTGTTCCCAACGAAAATCCGGCCAAAGACGGCAAACTGTGTACTATTGTGACACATGCCCCGACAAGCCAAGAATGCACATTGGAGATTGTTTTACAAAATACCACAAGAAGAAAAATTATAGAACGTAATCTTTAATAAATATCCTTCATTAAGTTAAATAAATGTACCAGGTTGTTCAATAAGTTTTGTCGGTCGATAAGAGAGGGCGTTGCTACTAGTCCAAATTTGTTTTTGTTTTGTTGGTTCACTCTTCTTATCAACGTATGTGAAGGTTCATTTCAATCAGTCAATTCATTCTTTGTTTACAAGCCATTTAGTGTCGCCGTGTCACAGTATTTTCGACAATGGAAAAAATTGAATATCGTGCAGTGATAAAATTCTTATTTTTGGAAGGTGTAGCACCAAAAGAAATTCACGAACGAATGTTAAGAGTGTATAATGAACGTTCACCTTCAATTAGAACAGTAGAAAGATGGGTTGCTGAATTTAAACGTGGTCGTCCAAGCCTTGAAGACGATCCACGTGAAGGACGTCCAAAAACCGCATCAACACCAGAAATCGTAGCCAAAGTACAGGATATGGTTTTGGAAGATCGTCGATTGACTGAGAGGGATTTAGTAGAGGCTCTACACATCTCATTAGGCAGTGTGAGTCATATTTGAAATGAAATTTTGAGGTTTGAAAAGCTGTGTGCACAATGGGTGCCGCATTCGCTAACAATTGAACAAAAACACATTCGAATGCGACTTTCTCAACAACATTTGGAGCGTTTTAAAAAGGATAAAGTGGATTTTGTGCGTCGATTCATCACTATGGATGAGACTTGGGTCTATCACCATGATCCTAAATCAAAACAAGAGGCTAAAGAGTGGTGTGAACCTGGTTGTTCGGCTTCGAAACGAATTCGTGTCCAGAAATCGGCCAAGAAGGTTCTGGCATCAGTTTTTCGGGATGCGAAAGGAATTTTATTTGTGGATTACTTGCAAACTGGTAAAACAATTAATTCTGAATATTATTGCAACCTTTTGGACCAGTTGAAGGAAAAAATTCGTGAAAAAAGACCCGGTTTGCAGAAGAAAAAATCCTTTTTCATCAGGACAACGCACCGTGTCACAAGAGCATTTTGACAATGGCTAAAATCTATGAATTAAAGTTCGAATTGTTGGAGCATCCGCCGTATTCATCAGATTTGGCCCCAGCGATTTCCATTTGTTTCCAGAACTCAAAAAATGTATGCGTGGCAAGCGTTTTTCGTCAAATGAAGAGATCATAACGGCTGTTGAAGCGTATTTTGCAGACCTTCCGGAATCTCACTTCAGGGATGGGATCCACAGATTGGAGGATCGTTGGAGCAAGTGCATTAATGTTCAGGGAGATTATACTGAATAATAAAGTGTATTTTGAACCATAACATTGGTTTTTTCTTATCGAACGACAAAACTTATTGAACATCCTGGTATGTAATATTAAAATATACGAGTTCAAAGTGTCCTATTGAGCCTGAAATTATTTTAAGCTAACAGAAACGAACTCATGAAATAGGCGCGCGCGCAGCGGATTACTGTCGAGTTGCTGGTCAGCCCGAGAGAAAAGTGCGTCGAGCGCAAAGGGTTAAGAGTGCATTCGATAACAGAATTGACACAGTGACAATTTTTCATTTTAAGGCTGCACCAGGAAGTCGAAGTGCTGTTTATAGTGGGAGCGGATTGAGCAACGCGCACTCGGAGAAAATTGCTGCCATTTTTATTAAACACATAGCAGAGAGTCATACCAAAACAGGATGCTGAAGATTTGGATCTTCGCGACGCTGCTGGCGTTCGTCATCGATATTCGTGCTAACCCTGTTCCAGATTCGGGTAAAAAGTTTACGATGAGGATACTCCATACGAACGACATGCACGCAAGGTAATTTCGCAAATTACATTTTCATGGTGCAAGCGACACTGTTGACTTTGGCAATTCAGTCGCATTGATGTTCATTTACTCATATTTGTTGTGGTACCTGGTATAGTTAATCTCAAATGTACCTGGACATGTTGCGCAAACGCGGAATATTATGTTGTAGGAGCTTAACCCATTGACTGCCAACTACGAGATATCTCGTAGTAAGCGTTGTATCAAAAATGTTTTTCTTTCAATAAAAATACTGTAAATGCCATACAATTTTACAATTACAATATTATATCAGTAACTTAATAATATTATATTTTATAAAACTTCATGTCTTCTTTAACATAAAACTGTGGCACCCAGGGCAAGACATGCTAAATTTGGGTGGCAGTCAATGGGTTAAAGAGCACTATCAACTTTGTGTTATTGACTATATATTGAAATTCGTATTATTTAAAGCATAAAAAATTTAACATTATACAAATTCAGGGTGTTTATATAATTAAAAGTATTATCCATAACCGTATTTTGATTGGATTGTACCTGTATAAGAGGCAACTTTCATGAGCCAAGTTTTGCACGCGCATAAATTATTGTACTTTCACTACGTATACATGACAAGCCGACACAAGATATTACCTTCCATGCATAATATTACGGAGTATCATTTATTTCTTCGAACGCTAACGGTAAAGAACCAGATTCTGACAAATATAATTAAATTAACGACACCCTGATGTTTGAAAAGCATCGACGTACTTAAATGTTTGAGAAAGTTTGATTCATTAAAAATCTTTAAATACTACAATTGATTTAATCAGTTGAGGAAAACTTAAATCGGTTAGCTTTTTTGTACAGTTGAACCCCTCTTCACCGAACAGAGTAATTTGCCTAATAATTAATTGACTGTGCTATTTCCTTACTTAATAGTTTGACTCAATATAAACCGTTGCTAACTTTCATCCTGCTAATACCAATGACAGCGTTGTCATAGCTGTTTAAGAATTCTCAGTCTATATGGGTGAAATAGTAGCGTACATAAAATACATTGAAAATGTGTCGTACAGTAGTTCTAATAATTAATTGACTGATTTCTCAATATAAACCGTTGCTAGCGGAAAACATTATATGGGTGCAATGCGACGTTTCGCAGCAATATCGATTAGACTAATGCGGATTCTATTGCGTCAAACATAACCAAAGTAGATATCGAACGACAGATAATGTGGATAAATCGTTGTTATGGTAAAGATAAGTCATCGGTCAATGCTAAGGACGCTTTAACATTGAATTTCTAATGTTTATTTGTATGCAGCGTTTATCTATGGCATACAGTATGTTATCTTATTGCATCATTTTGCGTATATATACAAGTTTACATTTTTTTAAATACATGCGTCTATTTAAAGTTATGTTTCAATAATCGTTTCGAGGCTAGATCAGTTTTTAATTTCCTAAATGCTCAAATAGCTCTAGCAGACACGATTTACCTACCAGCGCAAAACCGACGTTAGTTCTTTTGCAACGGTTACACTTCATTACTCTAATCTGATCCATAGTAACTAATGCCGGCGCGTCACTTCATAAAGATTCCTTTTTTTCCCCTTTCATGATCGCACCTACACAACGTGGTCCGAGCAAAAATAAACCAAACCAATCGACTTGCAGATTCGAGGAAACGTCAAGATTGTCGACTGCGTGTTCGGAGGCGGATTCCAAGGCAGGAAAATGTTACGGCGGTTTTGCTAGGATTGCAACTCTAGTTCGCGAGGCAAAGAAATCCTACGGACCGACGTTATTCCTAAATGCTGGCGACACTTATCAGGGAACTGTGTGGTACAATGTCTTTAAGTGGAGAATTGTAGCGCAGTTTTTGAATCTTCTGGCGCCCGATGCAATAGTGAGTTTGAATAATGCGGATGATTGTAACTGAATATGTTGGATTTTAACACTTGGCATGCGGGCAACGTATTTTTACGTTTTTTGTAGTCTGTCACTGGAGCGCGGGTCACGTAAAAATACGTATTTAGTTGATTTGGTGTTATTAGTGGATATCCACCACAAATCTACTAAATACGTATAATTACATGAATGTGTGATATTAATGCGTGTTATTTGCGTTGCTAGGCAACGCTTTGCATTTTTTTCCCATAAGTTATGATTGTTGAGTTACTCGATCTTTTGCTGAGTTATTTCGTCTTCAATCGAATTCCTACCTCCAGAACGTGTTTTGTCAATTTGAAGCTTGATTTTTTATTATTGATTACAAAATTGATCAAATGAGCCGTTGTGACAAAGATAATAATGAAGAAATATGCACTGACAAATTATCGGACTTTTCGTATGATAGTGTGGAAAACTTTAAAAATCGCTTAATTTTATGATTTCGTGAAAATATCGTTTGTTTTTTGTTAAATAATCATACAGTATACATTTAAGTGTGAAATAAAAAAAGTTTCGTTCATAAAAACGAAGTAGTTTTCGATTTACAGCGATTTTTCTGAATAACCAAACTTCCGCGCGATTCAAGAAGAAACGCCTGCTGCACGCGAAATTCGGCGGCGAAGTATGCCCGCATGCCAAGTGTTAAGATCATCGAAATGCGGCGTAAAATATATTCTGATAATCTATTGCTGTTATTGTACTAAGGAATATGTCTCTTTGTTCAATTGTTGGCGCGCGCGTGTGTGTTGTGTTTGGAATTGTAGATTTGACTTACAATACGGATTTGTCACTAGTGTCTTCAGAAAAATGCTCATCCTCCGATTTACTATCAGTATTTTCCCGGAGAAACTTATGAAAAATCCATACAATTCTAAACGCACTCAAACAAAAAATAGAATTAAGACATATTCCCTTGTATAATAAACTCCTAAAGAGGAGACCCGTGGACCTTGAACATGAAGAGTTCCTACAGATATAAATAACATATTTCAACCAGAAAAGGCACAAAAGTGATCAACACTATCAAAAACGGTTGAATTTGTTATGAAGTTCATCCAATAATCAATTACTTGCTGCATATACAGTATGATCAGAAAGTACCCGGAATTTGTAATTTAAAAGAACCGCCGTTGACATACCCAGCAAATTTTTTTTTCTGAAATTGGTACACCTGTGAGAGACATCTGTGCCAAGTTTCAAAAGATTCTGATCACTAGTATTTGTTTGGCATTTGTTTAAATCGAGCACGTGTTTGTGCTTCGTCGTTTTTATAATGTCTAATTCTATCGAACAAAGAATTTGTTTGAAGTTTTGTGTTTCCAACGAAATTTCATGTGCCGAATCGTTCAAAATGTTGCAAAAATCATTTGGAGAGTCTGCTCTCTCAAAAACACAGACATACGAATGGTATAAGTTATTCAAGAGTGGACGTGATATTGTCGAAGATTTGCCTCGTTCTAGACGCTCTTCGACATCGAATACCGAAGAAAATGTGGAAAAAGTGAAAAAAATTGTACTCGAAAATCGTCATGCGAACCTAAGAGAGATAGCTCGTGAGCTCAACATTTCATATGGAACCGCTCAGCACATTGTAGTGGATATTTTAGGCATGAGACGCGTTGCAGCGCGGCTTGTGCCAAAAGAGCTGAATTTCGTTCAAAAAGAGCATCGCAAGAAAGTGGCGGAAGAGATGATTTCTGAGGCAAAAAATGATCGAACCTTCATGAAACGGACAATTACCGGCGATGAGACGTGGGTTTACGAGTATGACGTGCAAACAAGCCAACAGTCGTCCGAGTAGCGCCTGGAAAATGAGCCGAAAGCCAAAAAACCGCGCCAAAGTCGGTCCAAAATCAAAGTTATGCTCACAGTTTTCTTCGATTATCGAGGTGTAGTCCACTATGAGTTCTTGCCAGAGGGTCGAACAGTCAACAAGGAGTATTACCTATCCGTTTTGAAGTATTTGAGGGATGCTGTGCGTAGAAAACGACCAGATTTATGGGAAGACAATTCGTGGATGTTGCACCACGATAACGCGCCGTCTCACAAAGCACGCATTGTGCTGGATTATTTGGCCAAACATTGAACAAATACCATCGAACAAGCACCCTATTCGCCAGATTTGGCACCACGTGACTTTTTTCTTTTCCCTAGACTCAAAGTACCTCTTCGCGGAAAGAGATTTGAGACTGTAGAATACATTAAACGAAATGCGACGAAGGAGCTGAAGGCAATCTCTTCATCGGCTTATGAAAAGTGTATGGAGGACTGGGTTAAGCGTTGGCATATCTGTGTCGCTTCAGATGGATGTTATTTCGAAGGCGACAAGATAAATTTATCTGAAAATTAAAAACAATGTGTTTTAGTTACAAATTCCGGGTACTTCCTGATCATACTGTATCTTGCACTTTAATATTATGCAACTTACTCTTCCAGTCTTCTGTCACGACCTACCACTTACCATGGCGTCAATCTTTACTTTCCAGAGTCTCGGCAACCATGAGTTCGACGACGGCATCGCCGGACTGGTGCCGTTCATCAACAATACCAGTTTTCCAGTCCTCACCTGCAATCTGGACCTCCGTCACGAGCCAGAGCTGGCAGCCAGTCGCCTAGAAAACAGCACGGTTCTTCTCGTCGACGGAGTCAAGGTTGGCGTGATCGGTTACCTGACCCCAGAAACGAAAATCCTGTCGAACACCGAGCAGGTCATCTTCAAGGACGAGGTGACCTGCATTCGCGAGGAAGCAAAGAAGCTGAAAAAACAAGGTGTCGACATTCTCATAGCGTTGGGCCACTCGGGCTTCGACGTCGACAAACAGATCGCCAAGGAGGTGGAGGACATCGATCTTGTGATTGGTGGACACACGAACACTTTTTTGTATCGTGGCAAGCAGCCCGACGTCGAGGTGCCCGAAGGATTTTATCCAACCAAGGTCGTGCAGAAAAGCGGAAGGGAGGTGTACGTTGTCCAGGCATACGCCTACACCAAGTACTTGGGCAATTTTAGTGTGACGTTCGATGCCAAAGGCGAAGTCACGCATATCGTTGGCAATCCCATACTGGTTGATGCCAGTGTCAAACAGGTATTGCTTTCACAATCTTCGACCTCTTGTATCGTACGGAATAACAAATAACATCTTGGTTTCATGACTGTTTGTCACGCTGACGAGAACGCGTATTTATTAGGTTGGAGGGAAATTTCTGTCGTATTTTTAATAGGCAGGTAATTTTTCTTGTAAATAAAAAAAACATCTGGCTAGTGAGCCATTCGGATTTTTTGTTTGTTTTTTATAGCTGCTGTATAATATAAAAGGAGTCCTTTTTTACCGTTCATCATTTACTTGTGATATGTAAAGTGAAAAACATGTCAGTAGATAAAGTGCAATTACAACACTGCATTTTGTATGAATTCCAAAAAGGAAGCAACGCATCGGTTGCATGTAAAAATTTATGTGCTGTATTTGGGAAAGATATTGTAAATGTTCGTACTTGTCAAAGATGGTTTAGCAAATTTCGTTTCGGGGATCTAAGCCTCCAAGAAAGTGATCGATCTGGACGACCATCCAAGATCCATAATGATGTTTTACGATCCATGTTGGAAAATAATCCACATTTAACCCATTGACTGCCAACTACGAGATATCTCGTAGTAAGCGTCTGTATCAAAAGTGTTTTTCTTTCAATAAAAATACTGTAAATGCCATACAATTTTACAATTACAATATTATATCAGTAACTTAATAATATTATATTTTGTAAAACTTCATGTCTTCTTTAAAATATAACTGTGGCGCCCAGGGCAAGACATGCTAAATTTGGGTGGCAGTCAATGGGTTAAGAAGTGGAGAAATTGCAGAAGAGTTTGGCATTCATCATACAACACATTAAATGTATTATGATTAATATTAAACATATATTTTTATAAATTAATTCAAATAGTTTCTTTAAAATACGACAGAACTTTCCCTCCAACCCAATAGAAGTCTCATCCAGGAAATTAAATCAAATTTTCATTATTACACATATATCATGATAAACTGTTACGTAGTACATTATCAAAAAAAGCCATTAGATTATACGTTTATTAACAATTATTTCACATTTGATCCCACAAGCATTGATGATTTACTTCATGAAATTTAGACGCACTGTTATCTCCAATGGCAGAGAAGGTATTCATAATGTGTCCCGATTTTAACACTTTGACTGCCACGGTGGTCATCGGTGACCGGTGCAAACGATTTTACCAAAAAATGCAAACAATTCGCAATGAAGCCTATTTGCAATCTTGTAAAAGCAATTGATATTGGAACGGTGCTTCAATACTTTGGCTTCCAACAATTCTGCGTTACCTTTATTTTGCACGATTTTATGATACTCTGCAGTATTTCATCGCATCGTAGTCCTAACATAGCAAAATACGCTTGGCAGCCAAAGTGTTAACATGTTGACTGCCACGGTGGTCATCGGTGACCGGAACAAAAGATTTTACTAAATATGCAAAAAATTCTCAATGAAGCCTATTTGCAATCTTGTAAAAGCAATTGATATTGGAACGGTGCATCAATACCAGGTTGTTCAATAAGTTTTGTCGTTCGATAAGAAAAACACAATGTTATGGTTCAAAATACACTTTATTATTCAGTATAATCTCCCTGAACATTAATGCACTTGCTCCAACGATCCTCCAATCTGTGGATCCCATCCCTGAAGTGAGATTCCGGAAGGTCTGCAAAATACGCTTCAACAGCCGTTATGACCTCTTCATTTGACGAAAAACGCTTGCCACGCATACATTTTTTGAGTTCTGGAAAGAAATGGAAGTCGCTGGGGGCCAAATCTGGTGAATACGGCGGATGCTCCAACAATTCGAACTTTAATTCATGGATTTTAGCCATTGTCAAAATGCTCTTGCGACACGGTGCGTTGTCCTGATGAAAAAGGATCTTTTTCTTCTGCAAACCGGGTCTTTTTTCACGAATTTTTTCCTTCATCTTGATCTTCATCAGTTTGCAAGTAATCCACAAATAAAATTCCTTTCGCGTCCCAAAAAACTGATGCCAGAACCTTCTTGGCCGATTTCTGGACACGAACTCTTTAGCCTCTTGTTTTGATTTAGGATCATGGTGATAGACCCAAGTCCCATCCATAGTGATGAATCGACGCACAAAATCCACTTTATCCTTTTTAAAACGCTCCAAATGTTGTTGAGAAAGTCGCATTCGAATGTGTTTTTGTTCAATTGTTAGCGAATGCGGCACCAATTGTGCACACAGCTTTTTAAAACTCAAAATTTCATTTAAAATATGACTCACACTGCCTAATGAGATGTGTAGAGCCTCTACTAAATCCCTCTCAGTCAATCGACGATCTTCCAAAACCATATCCTGTACTTTGGCTACGATTTCTGGTGTTGATGCGGTTTTTGGACGTTCTTCACGTGGATCGTCTTCAAGGCTTGTACGACGACGTTTAAATTCAGCAACCCATCTTTCTACTGTTCTAATTGAAGGTGAACGTTCATTATACACTCTTAACATTCGTTCGTGAATTTCTTTTGGTGCTACACCTTCGAAAAATAAGAATTTTATCACTGCACGATATTCAATTTTTTCCATTGTCGAAAATACTGTGACACGGCGACACTAAATGGCTTGTAAACGAAGAATGAATTGACTGATTGAAATGAACCTGCACATACGTTGATAAGAAGAGTGAACCAACAAAACGAAAACAAATTTGGACTAGTAGCAACGCCCTCAACAAAACAAAACAAAACTTATTGAACAATCTGGTATCTCGTCATCCGTCTGCAATGTGTTAACACGCCGCTCTTTTTCGAACAAATTGAGTGTTTCCCGAAACCAAACGAGCATGGACTCATCCGAAACCCAATTTGTTTTTCAAAATCGATTGAATCGACTCGAATGATATCCCGGTCATGTCAACAAGGTCTCTAATTGTTAATCGACGATTTTTGAGCACCAGATCTTCGATTTCTTTTACGTGGTTTCCACTGGTAGACGTCGACAGGCATCCAGGATGTTCGCCATCTTTAACGCGTTCTCCGCTTTCTTTCAATAATTCCTACCAATCAAAAAAGTTTCTCTGGACAGTGTATTGTCTCCAAAACCCTTTTTCATATTCCCAACGTGTCGGAAGCCAAAATTCCATTTTTGTAGCAAAATTCGATACAAATTCTTTACTGAATGTTTTCATTCGTACTGAAAATCGACGGAAGCACTTTTTTAGGTTATAATAACCAAGCGTATTTCAAGAACTATTAAAGAAGTTGACATGAAATTTGTTACAGACTTCTCTTAGAGTGCTACTAACCTAATAAAAAAAATTAATTTGGTTGGATAAGCCTGCGCGATTTAAACGGAAAAGTCTTACTATTTTTTTTATCACAGTAGTATTAAGGTATCCTGTACATGGTAGTAAAATTACTGTATTCTTATTCAATGGTTTCAATCATTTTATTGTTATATCACATATACGTCTTTGAATTTAGTTTATTAACATCAGTTTGACGTGTTGCATGGATTTAGTTTAATTCAGTCACAGCATATGGACATTTCCCAGAAATGGGAGACGTGGAAACAAAAGTGCCGATTTTGTTCATCTCTCCTCTGTTGTTTATCTCTCCCTTTGTTGTTTATCTCTCCTCTGATACCTTTGTTCGCGACGTCTGGATTCGAGTAATTTTTAATGACGACGGCAACCATTAATTTTTTTTACTTGACCTTGGCTTTTGGCTCCATTGTCGATATGTATATTGTAGTAACGGATTTATTAACGAGATGATAATACACGATATTGTAGGATAGGGTGTTAAGTCTCGTTGAAGCGGGATGCGGAATTTATATTAAGTTCAATAAATTGATTTGAAGATAAATGAAAGCACTAATATAGAAATATAAATAAAAAAATGAAATGAAAGTAAGACGTAAGTATGGCAATTCGGAATACAACTGACGCTAAGTAAATATATTTCATTCTAACGCACAAACTGAACTGAACCCTTCGATTCGGTAAACGGCAAGAAAACTCATCTAGTTTCGCTCGCGTTAAATCGCGTCGGCTACATATATATCTTAATCCGGTACTTAAAGCCTGTTTTTGTGCGGTGGATAGGGACCGTAAAAATATATAAAAAAATATTCGAAAATTTTATAAATTCTTACAATTTTGTGCGATATAGTATTCTCAAATTTTTTATGCGGTGGATAGGGACCGCATAAAAAAAATCGAAAAAATACATCAATAATTTATGAAATAGCTCAGAGAATGCTTTCAATTAAATTAAATAATTAAATTAGACCTAAAGAAATTGTAAAAATATTTAATTCTTCATTGTACATATACATGGAGAAGTTTTCAATACACATTAAATAGTTTCTGCTACTCGTCGTAATCCAAAACCAATCGCATGGTTTTCTTCTTGTGATGGATTGGTTGAAAATCGCTTTCGTCGCTTGAAGATAGGATTTCAATTGATTTGTTTTTTGGTACCATAAACTCAGTGATCAGTTTTTGTGACGACGGTCGACTGGTCAGTTGCTTGTAAACGCCACGATAGTGAGACATGCATGATCTCAGTTCTTTTTGGAATTTTAAGCGTCTTTCTGCATTGGTATCTATTTTAAGAAAATGCGTTTCCAATTTTTTCGTAATCTGGATCCCTGCATATATTTTATCTGCTGTAATAGATTCCGATTCTTCTTGTCCATTTTCATAATCTATCAAACTATTGATAATGTCACTATCATCGACAGTTTGGTCCTCAATCATCTCGTCCAGGTCATTATCGTCAAAGGCATCAAAGCCTTCTCCGCCGATGTTATGTGCGAGCGCACTAATTTCAGATAATAACGTTGACGCGTTTTCGGTAACGTTTCGATTAATTACACATTCATATATTTCGTCCACAACATGTATATGTATATTGATAGGAAACATTAAACTGGTGCTAACGCCGCTTAGATTCATATACCGCATAAAAAAAAATCGCACAAAAAAGGACCGCACAAAAATAAAATCGCACAAAAAAGGACCGCACAAAAACAGGTTTTACTGTAGTTAGCGACACTTTTATCCAACGCGTCTACGGCCGTTTTCTTGATAGTACACAAGTAAATATTGACAACAGATTGGCCAATTACGTTGTTTATAGTTGTTAATCACGTGTGTCTTTGGATTGGATCGTTATTAAGATGCGCTATTATATTATAAGTTCAGTCATGAAGTTGGCTTCGTTAATTATAAAATAGATTAATCTGTTTTTAAAGTTCTATAGGATGTCGTTAAAATGCTACTTCTTATAACTGCAAGGATTTTCAAGGTTGATCTCAATTCTTTTAAACTATATGTGTGTAACTGATTTTATTTTAAGTATAGGATACAAGTAAATACAGGAGTGTCAGAACCGCTCCAACTATAACGGTAATAACCCTTTGACTAACAGATTTCGAATTCGTTTGCCCTTTCCCAAACTCTTACTCAATAACAGTTTACCTCGAACGTCAAAAACGGAATGCTCGAAAGCCATGAAAAGCAAAGTTCACTGCTTGAAAATACATATCCTCCCCGCGATACGCCACCGTCGTCCTTGCCAAAATCGCACAAAGGATCTACTATCGGCTGCCAAACGATGCCCAGTGACAAACACCGGTATTCTCTTTTGGTCGATAATGCGTCTTGTACTTCTTCTTCTTCTTTAATTCGTATGCGTCTTACTGTT
This sequence comes from Cryptocheilus praepositus, assembly GCA_033815515.1. Taxonomy (NCBI): domain Eukaryota; kingdom Metazoa; phylum Arthropoda; class Insecta; order Hymenoptera; family Pompilidae; genus Cryptocheilus; species Cryptocheilus praepositus. The sequence continues at coordinate 106,030 of JAWWQZ010000115.1, read as the reverse complement.
TCTAGTACAGTGAAACCTGTTTTTGTGCGGTTCTTTTTTATGCGATTTTGTTTTTGTGCGATTGGTTTTGTGCGATTTTATTTTTGTGCAATTTTTTTTGTACGATTTATTTTTATGCGGTATATGAATCTTAGCGGCGTTACCACCAGTTTCATGTTTCCTATCAATGTACATATACATGTATGGACGAAATATATGAATGTGTAATTAATCGAAATGTTACCCAAAACGCGTCAACGGTATTATCTGAAATTAGTGCGCTCGCACATAACATCGGCGGAGAAGGTTTTGATTCTTTCGGCGATAATGACCTGGACGAGATGATTGAGGACCAAACTGTCGATGATAGTGACATTATCAATAGTTTGATAGATTATGAAAATGGACAGGAAGAACCGGAATCTATTACAGCAGATAAAATATATGCAGGGATCCAGATTTCGAAAAAATTGGAAACGCATTTTCTTAAAATAGATACCAATGCGGAAAGACGCTTAACACGTTGACTGCCGTGCGTATTTTGCCGTGTTAGGACGGCGATGCTATGAAATACTACAGCGTTTTCTGTAAAATGTGCAGATACCAATCGCATCACTATTCTAACAATAACTGCATTTATAAAATAATTATTACTACCCATTGCGAATATTTTGGATCTTCAGTAAAATCTCTTGCGCCGGTCACCGGTGACCCCCACGGCAGCCAACGTGTTAAAATTCCGAAAAGAGCTGAGATCATGCATGTCTCACTATCGTGGCGTTTACAAGCAATTGACCAGTCGACTGTCGTTACAAAAACTGATCACTGAGTTTATGGTACCAAAAAACAAATCAATTGAAATCCTATCTTTAAGCGGCGAAAGCGATTTTCAACCAATTCATCACAAGAAGATGCATTATTTCATAAATCATTGATGTACTTTCTAAGTCCGACTTTTTTTATGCGGTCCCTATCCACCGTATAAAAAAAATTTTAGGTACTATATCGTACAAAATTATTTATTATATGTAAGAATTTATAAAATTTTCGAATATTTTTTTGTACGATTTCTTTTATGCGGTCCCTATCCACCGCACAAAAACAGGCTTTACTGTATTCTCTTTTGGTCGATAATGCGTCTTGTACACCAGTCTTCTCCTTTAATCCGTATGCGTCTTACTGTTTCTAGTATTCATTTTATTTCGTTCTTTTCCATGATGTTAGAACTGATTATATTTGCACGTTTTACAATTCTCTTTACATAGTTTATATCGATAAATAAATGTGGATAGTCTCTATTTAAATTAATTCGCCAGCATTATTTATGAATATGTACAGTACATGTACTGCATATGTATAGTAGATCAGCTTCAAAATAAATCCGTTGTTCTTTATTTATTTTCATTTAACGTTCGGCTTATTGTCTAGGAAAAATCAACTATAACCTGTAAATTAATAATATCAAAATGGTTGCAAAACGGTCGAACTTAAAAGAGTGTGTCCACCATAAATAGTATGTTCAATTTTTATTTCACACGAGGAAAACCGTTAGAAAGAAAGTTGCTTTATTCAAAGCTATTGTGGAAATATAGAATGTAATTTTATATTTATATTTTATATTTATACTTAACATTTAACATTTAACATTAACCTTTTATATTTAACACTAGAAAGCCTGAAACTTAATGAAAGGTGTTTTCAGTTTCTTCATCAGAGTCTCAACTACTTAGTACCCTACACCTTTTCCTGAGCATATTGATGACACTTTCATTTTCATCATTGGTGATCAACTCTTCATCGCTATCTTCAGTTTCAGATGTTTCACTTTGAATATGAACCGTTTCATCTTCAGATGATAGTTCAGAATTTATTGCATCTTAGGCTATATCGGAGCACTCTTCATTCCTGTTCGTTAGCTTTTCCAATAACTCACTTCTATTCGATATTTCTTTCATGAATTTAGGGCGCAAATGATATAAAATAAAGAACTTGTTAGAACAAGTATCACTGCATAAAAATACGAATAACAAGTACTACTTTAGCTTATTGAGCAACGGCCTATTTACATGATTTTCATGCTACCGTCACGAAAAAATTTATGAGGGATAGGTCAGGACGGATAGGACTGAATTCAGTAATAAGAGTCATTTGATTATTTAAAATTTCCCAAGCAGTCAAAATTACTGCTTTTGGGCAATATAGGTATAACACATATATATACCGGAAATGAAAGAGGGGGGAGGTAGCTACATTTATTAATAAACGCATTTATATGTTGTACAAAAAGTCACCAAATTCTAAGAAATTGTATCATTATATACATAACTTTTTTTCTAATTCACATTAAAAAGCAGTCAAAATGACTTCCTTGCGCAATATAGTGTTAAGAACTTTCGCAGCCACAATTTTGAAAAGTGTTGGAAAGATTCCCCTTAGTTCTGAAGATGCAGACTGCAACGTCTTCGAAACGTTGGCATCAAGCTCAATTTAAATTCAGCGACCATTCGGAGTCGAACACCAATCTTAAAATTCCTTTCAGTACATATTTTATTGAAATTTAAAGGTTTTCAATATATTTTGCGGTAGAATTACTTTTGTTTTAGTATCTTTATACAGTGAAAACATACGAATCTATCACAATGCTTAAACTGGAATACTTTTTCATAACCAAAGATGAAAGATTGAGTTTTATTTGTGAATTACATGTGACGATTCTATCATTTTTATAATTACAATACCACCATTATAAATATATCTGAAGATTAGATTCTTGAAATAGAATATTGAAATACGTAGTTAATTTTTCTCGGTCTCTGCAAAGACGTCAAAATATATATTCCCTTTAATTGCAGACACATGCTACCTACAAAACCTCAATAAAATCTTTCCGTTTAAATATATTTCGCCATTCGATTTATCCTATTCCACACTATATGTAATCCTTACCGAGGTATATTTTCATAAAATAAAAAATGAAGCAGTTACTAATTGTTCCAATTTACGGGATTTAACACGTTGAACGCCCAGCGTAAATCGGTGGAGTTTCTCCCGGGGCCCAAATCCGAAACTCGGAATGTAAGCAGCGCGATAAGAAAGAGCAATACAATGCAATGCGTCGTTTAAATGTAACCACAGTTTATTTTGTGATATATTAGAGGATCTTTTTTAGAAGACATGTTTTTGGTGTGTATAATTTTTATTTTTAGAAAATATTTTTTTTCTTAAAGAGGATTAAAAGATAATTTTGTGGAGGATGCTTACGAAGTATAAAGAACCTCGAAATGGGAAATACGATAAGCGTTCCGAAAAAACACTATGAGAGATCTCATTGCACCAGAATTTTCAGTCTCCTCAGAACTTTCAGTTTCTCCAATTCATTTAGTCAAGCAGTATTTTTTGCATATATTTCACATCTTTATTTATATCTTGATCCCTAAAATGTTTGTCAGTCAATGCAAAAGTGTAAATATAAGTATATTTTTAATGTTTACTTTCGTTTACTTTATAGTTTATTGTTACTTTCTATTGTCTATACTTATAATTCTATACTTATTATATAACTCTATACTTGGACGAAGAATAGTGTCACCCGTTTACGGGTGACGGGCCCCTGGGGAAACATAGCCGTCACTCAAATCTGGGTGACGTGTTAATATAAGTATATTTTTAATGTTTACTTTCGTTTATTTTATAGTTTATTGTTACTTTCTATTGTCTATACTTATAATTCTATACTTATTATATAACTCTATACTTGGACGAAGAATAGTGTCACCCGTTCACGGGTGACGGACTCCGCAGAAACACAGCCGTCACCCAAATCTGGGTGACGGGTAAATATAAGTATATTTTTAATGTTTACTTTTGTTTATTTTGTAGTTTATTGTTACTTTCTATTGTCTATACTTATAATTCTATACTTATTATATAACTCTATACTTGGACGAAAAATAGTGTCACCCGTTTACGGGTGACGGTGCCCCTGCGGGAACATAGCCGTCACTCAAATCTGGGTGACGTGTAAATATAAGTATATTTTTAATATTTACTTTTGTTTATTTTATGGTTTATTGTTACTTTCTATTGTCTATGCTTATAATTCTATACTTATTATATAACTCTATACTTGGACGAAGAATAGTGTCACCCGTTCACGGGTGACGGGGCCCCTGCGGAAACATACCCGCCACTCAAATCTGGGTGACGTGTAAATATAAGTATATTTTTAATGTTTACTTTCGTTTATTTTATAGTTTATTGTTACTTTCTATTGTCTATACTTATAATTCTATACTTATTATATAACTCTATACTTGGACGAAAAATAGTGTCACCCGTGTACGGGTGACGGTGCCCCTGCGGGAACATAGCCGTCACCCAAATCTGGGTGACGTGTAAAAATAAGTATATTTTTAATGTTTACTTTTGTTTATTTTATAGTTTATTGTTACTTTCTATTGTCTATACTTATAATTCTATACTTATTATATAACTCTATACTTGGACGAAGAATAGTGTCACCCGTTTACGGGTGACGGGTCCCCTGCGGAAACATAGCCGTCACTCAAATCTGGGTGACGTGTAAATATAAGTATATTTTTAATGTTTACTTTTGTTTATTTTATATTTTATTGCTACTTTCTATTGTCTATACTTATAATTCTATACTTATTATATAACTCTATACTTGGACAAAGAATAGTGTCACCCGTTCACGGGTGACGGGGCCCGAGCGGAAACATAGCCGTCACCCAAATCTGGGTGACGTGTAAATATAAGTATATTTTTAATGTTTACTTTTGTTTATTTTATAGTTTATTGTTACTTTCTATTGTCTATACTTATAATTCTATACTTATTATATAACTCTATACTTGGACGAAGAATAGTGTCACCCGTTCACGGGTGACGGGGCCCCTGCGGTAACATAGCCGTCACCCAAATCTGGGTGACGTGGCGTTCAACGTGTTAACCCTTTGCACTCCGAATTTTATTGCAATTTCGTTACCAGCAGCTCCCAACGCTTTTAAGTGTTTTGTTTGAAATTTACTTTAACTAAAAAAATAAGGCAATTTAAATAAATAAAGGAAGAAACTAATTCACTTAAATACCAGTTTTATTTACACTATTGTCGTATTTTGAAATTTTCAAGCGTATGATAATTTTTGAAACAACTTCCAAGATGCAACCCTGCTTTTCTTTCGTATGTTTCGCAAAAATAGGTAGTTTCTCTTCTTCCTCCAGGTATTTTTCTATTTGGGCAAACTGCACAGTCTTTGTGTTTTCCTTCGGAATGTACCAAGATGAAATGAGGCTTTCCATCTAAGCGATCGTGTTTATCAAGTGTTCCAGGCCTCCCCAATTTCATATTTCGTGCACGACAATCACGAGTAAGCATTGACAAAAGCTTTTCGCGAAATTTTTTCTGGGCTATAGGTTTTGTTCCTTGGTTTTTTGTTTTTTTTTTCTTTGTATAGAATATACGCATTTACTATGGAGATTTCTAATCCCGAAAATAAATATTTCCTCCACCACTTGAGTGCTCGACGGAAAAAACAATAAGATGTCGCGTATTGGTGCGCCATATCGACACCACCCATATTTTTATTATAATCTATGATCACATTCGGTTTTTTTATTTCTCTTCGATTACCTGAATGTCTAACACTTCTAGTGACATTGCGAGAGCGTTGATAACGTATAATATGTGCGCGACATCTATTTATTTGAACATGAAAAAATGTCGAGTGGGACTCGACAAAGGAGCTCCTGAGATAAAAAGTGATGTCGAGTGACACTCGACATAGGAGTGCAAAGGGTTAAGAATGTACAGAAAATATGAAGTAATTATTTAAATCACCGATCAAGTATACGTATGTACCTATATCATGTTTTTTCATTCTAGCACTGGAGAATGACATTGTCGAAAGGATCTTAATTACCACACCGGTAACACTCTCCACTTCATCGAAGTCTTAGATGCGTACAATATAGCAGAATATTTCGTCAGACGAATGTGAAGCGGGAATAGTGTTGGTAATGAAAACTTCACACACGAAAGAAAATCGCCGAACAATATATTTGGTTATGAAGTTGAATTGAGGTACGATCTTGCTTTCGATGCTCTTACGCATACACTGATAATATCGTGAAGTACAAAGATGTGTGCGACAGCGAGAACAGACGACTTCTGCAAGGAAATTATTTGTCCGTTTACGTGTTTGTACATAGCTAGCCAGGAACGTAACGTTAACGGAGTGAAAACGTTAAGAGAATTTTTTAACTAATCTAGATTGTGTTGGGTTAGTTGTACATGCGCACGTACATACGCACGCTGCCGCGCTCACATGTACCAGGTGTGTCGGTAAGTCCTTTCCGGTTTTTTCGCTAAAGAAAACACGCTACGTATAATGGATAATTGAAATTTATTTATTCAAAGTATTGGCGATTTGATTCTATACATTTCGCCCATCTCTCAGGCAATTTATGGATGCCATTCCAAAAGAACAGTTTCCCCTTTGAACTAAACCATTCATCGAGCCATTTTTTAACTTCTTCGAAATCGGCGAAGTGCTGCTCTGCAAGCGCGTGCCCCATCGATGCGAAAAGGTGGTAGTCGGATGGAGCCAGGTCTGGAGAGTACGGCGGCTGCGATAAAACTTCCCATCCAAGTGATTTCAACACTTCTTTGACTGTCATGCTACAAAATCACCTTATCATGTCTTTGAGCGTATTGTGGACGTTTTTCGATCAATGCACAGTTCAAATTGATTATTTGTTGTCGGTAGCGATCAGTATTAACTGTTTCTCCAGGTTTCAACAATTCATAATATACGACACCAACCTGGTCCCACCAGACACAGAGCATGGTCTTTGGTCTTTGGTCAAGAACCAAAGCGATTTGGCCCTGCAGTCGATGGGCCGGCTTCGCCACGTGATAACCATGATTTTTTTCGCTTGGGATTTTCGAAATAAATCCATTTTTCATCACCCGTTACTATTCGATGCAGAAATGACTTCCTTTCATACCTCTGAAGCAGCATTTCACTGACGATTTTTCGGTTTTCTAATTGCCTGTCATTCAATTCATGTGGCACCCATTTTCCCATCTTTTGGATCTTTCCCATCGCTTGTAATCGTTCACAAATTGCTACTCGGCTCACATTCAACTTTTCTGCCAATTGTTTTTGAGTTTGTGTTGGGTCTTCATCCAATAACTCCTGCAATTCCGCATCTTCAAACATTTTCGGCCTACCAGGACGTCCTTTGTCTTGAACGTTGAAATCACCACATTTGAATTGTCGAAACCACGTTTCACATGTTCTTATGGTTGGAGCATGCTCACCGTAAGTTTCTACCAGCAAACGATGACTTTCAGCGGCTTTTTTCTTTTGATGAAACAAAAAAAGTAATGCGTGCCGCAAATGCACGTTTCCAGACACAAAACTCTACATTTTCAAAAAATTATGACTCTATAATACTGTTACTTTGGCGGAATGTAACTTGTGCAGTTTTGAGGTTAATGTTAGTAGAAACAAATGACATATGTATACAATCATAACATTTCATACTTATGGCTAGTGACATCTGTTACAAAAACCGGAAAGGAATTACCGACACACCTGGTATATACATATTTAATGTGTGTAAATCACAGTAATTGAACGTGGAAAATAAACGGTCAGTGATACGGACACGTGCATCAAAGGCCAGAATCACACTGAATGCCTGCTGTCACGAACAATTTTGATAAGTTTGTCCCAGTTGTTCTGAAACTAGTGGGTAAAGCACATTTTATAGATATATGCATATTCTGATGAAACGTCGTATTGTAATAGTGACGAGTTGAGTGAAACTAAAACCTGTTTCATCAATCCTATCGATACAGTGCATGTGCATTGCAATGTTACTACAATGTCTTCTAGAACAATATCATAATATGTTATAATATTTATATCGATCATACATATGCTGCACCAAACAAAATCGGATTGTTTATGTATGGTTGGTGTCGATTTATACACTAACCTTCCTCATTGGTAGGAGATATATTTCAGTTACAGCTTTTCTTTCGCAGACTACGGACTCTAATTTGGCTGGATCTGTACATGTTTCATGTTTCTCTACTTGTTTCATCTGAAGTAAATGTCGAAATAAACTCTCGTCCGAATATGCATCTGGCGTGACCTTAGTTTATTTATTACCGAATGTGTGTTGTACCAGCAAAGATTTCAATGTTTTCTTCTTCAGCGCTTCAACGTTTATATTGTATCAATAGGTACGCGATACAAGAGTTTCCAGGTGTACTCCATAAAATGCGATGCAAGTAACATTTTATTTGTAATTTTACAGATTTTCAAAGCTTCTTCAATTTTCTAATACTACATTTTCTGATCTTCTTTCATATGCATGTTCAAATAGTTGGAATGCTATTTTTTTTTAACAACAGGATATATCTTAATATTCTAAACTTAATATAGGGATTAAACTGATATTTAAGCACGTATAAAATTGTTTTTAGGATGATACGTCGGGTCGAGTCCTGTCTTTCTTGTATTTCAGTAACTATTTGCTTGCATGCAGAAAGTTGTGAAATATGTAAAACGAGACAATACATATCCACAATCGACAAAGCACATTCAATCAATCTTGTTTGGTTTAAAAGATGATATGTGCCCATATTTATGAAAGTGATCTAAGTCATATATTTCTTGTTTCGAGATATTTAATGAATTGCATTTGAATAAATTAAAAAATATTTTTACATTATGCGACATTTTAATTTATAATTTTATTAGTCATAATTAATGGAAATTTACTATGAATATGAAATTTTGTGTGAATTTTATACGATAATATTATTTTTAAAGATTGAATTGACTTAGACCATTTTCAAAATTAACTGAATGTCCTATAAATGACTTAAAGCAATAAAGAACTTTGAGTTTTATTTGAAACAATAATTTGATTGAAATAATTCGTGAACATTTATTACATTTATTAATTATTTTTAAACAGTAATCCATTTTTATCATTATTTCGAGTATTGAAGATTCTTAAAATGTTCCTGAAAAACTGGAGGGGTGTACGGTAGTAAACTCATAATATCTTTATGTTTTTCTTCCGATACTGGTCTAATGGTGGTGTATAATGGAAGTAATTTAATATTTCCGTATATTTTTGGTCTTCCTTTTTTAGGTGAAAGATCCAAAACGTGAAATTTAGAATCATCTAAAGATGTTTTATAGAACATTTTATAAGGTTCATTTTTCAAGAATCTCATCCATTGAATTTGTAGCCAAGAGACAGATTCACCCGCGGTATTTTTACTCTTCTTGTTATTGATTCTTCTAGTATATATCGTAATGAAGTTGTCGTTATTATTAAAATTTGATTGTCATTTATTTTATTATGTAGTTCAGAAACGCGTCAAAGAAGGCCACGTGCCATTTTCAAGTTGTTTATATAATTTATTTAAATTTTTGACTTAGACCACTTTCATAATTAAAACTAAATAAATTCCATATAATGTTGAAATTACAACCACTATCTAATGGTTCATTTTTGACAATTTCGTAAAAATGACATTGAATAAATTTAGTTAAAAATAATGTGGTATGAAATAACTGATAAACTCATTTTTCTTAAATTTTGACTTAGACCACTTTCATAATTATGGGCACATATAATCTAATACCAACAGTATTATTTTTCGCTTGAAACATTTCGAACATTTGAAAGTCAATTTTGTTTTCGCAAATACAATTAAAGTTTGGACCAAACATGTGTTATCGTTCACGACTAATTTCCAAGCAATTGCGGAAAAATGTATCATTAACTATTGGACTCAAAGTTAACAGAGCTGATGGATAATACAATTTTATTCAGTAATTTATATAATTTAACAATTTTACACAAAAGTCCCTACATTCTGTTCACACAAACAGCGCTAATCTGCGGTACACCGGAATATCTGGATCTACCAAAACAACCATTTACGAGAAACTACGTCATCTCGGAAATTAAGCTAGTTCGGTCTGATTCAAATGATATCACTCAAAGCATTTGAACTTCTCAAAGTTAGTTTAATGGTTGGTCACTGTGCACAGACCTTCAAACGCGTTAAAAAGATCTGCATGTTCTGTAAAAAGCTCAGTTATATAACGGATCTAGTCCAAATTGTAGTACTTCTGCTCTCGAAAACAATTTTTCGAACATATTTGCAGTAGACCCTACCTTCAGAATAAAAATATACCGACACAATGGAATCTGGAACATTGGAATTAATAGAGAGACAAGATGGTACAGATAATGACATTTTCGGACAATAAAACTCATTCTGAAATGGATTTCACCTATTTCGTACCGATATAATAAAAGCTAGCAAAACAAACGCTAGATAAAACATTATGCATTCCATATTTTTTGAGCTGTTAACTAACATACATTTTTCAGCATTAGTAATATTTTCAAACTATTTCTGTTTATTGCTTAAAACTATCAAACGTGTTTTTTCATGATTGTGAATTTTTCTGGAAAGAAAAGATATGTTTTTAATGTTACTGTGAGTGCATCCGTCCACTTCTTGCTATGGTGGTTTACTTTTTGACAGCTACACAGTTTCCTGGCTAATATTAACAAGGAATCCATCAATATCTTATGTCATTTTCTATTGATCATTTGTAACATTTTTATATTATTGGTTGTATCGCGTTTTCGACAGTACATATTTTCTCTATGATCGTTTTTACTCTCAATTTTATTGCAATTAATAACAGTATGTGTTTCCGCTGTGCGATCATGACATGACAACTCTACGGCCGAATATTAACTATACCGTGAAATTCTTGGAAGAAATTTTGCGTTGATCATAATATGTGCGGAAGGAAATAAATTCTACAGGAATTCCGTACGGAACGAGCTCGAAATCTACTGCAGGAATAATAGAACGTTTTGATGATAAAGCATTCGTGTTAAGAAACATTTCAGATACAGGCAACCCTCCTATAACACGGTAGTTAGGTTCCTAGAAAATGCCGTGTTGTGTGAAACCGTGTTGCATGAGACCCAGAGCTAGTACAAAAAGGGGGGTTACGTTCCAAAAACTTATTAAAAACAAATATTTTTTTTAATTCGACATAAACAACTTAAGTTTTATTAAAAATATAAATGTTTGTACAACACAAAGTAAACAAAAAAATTTAATCTAACGCCACCATAATTTAATGAATTTATTGGTCGTCACTGCTCAGTATAATCAACCGAGAACGTTTTTTCGGTGGAACGATATTGCCTTCATTTTCAGAACTTTTTTCTCTATTTAAAGTTTTTGTATGTTTTCCCCTCTTAAAAAAATCTGTAATCGAACTTTGCTTGCTGGTTCTAACTAGGTCATTGTAAATTTCGCGGTATGGAGCTAAACAGTTTTGCAGCTCCCTTTTGAATTTTCGACTTCTTTCCGTGAAAGGGTCTGTATTCAAGAAAAATGACTCGAGATTTTCCACTAAGCATAGACCTTCTTGTATTTTTTTAATGTTAAATTCTTAACTGCACAATCTTCATCAGAGCTAGCGTCCTCAAAATCGATTTGATTTGCATCTAGGGATGCCATTTCCATAAAATCCGCTTCGTCAACTTCTTCTTCCACTAATAAATCTTGAATGTCTTTGGTAGCCATATCCACAAAACCTTCGCCTCCGATTGATTTAACGACTTCTAATATGACACCAATTTCATTTTCTGATGTTTCACGCATGTTTTCTGTTTCAATCGAAGAGGGCCATATCTTCTTCCAACACGCGTTTAACACTTTGACTGCCAAGCGTATTTTGCTATATTAGAACCGGGATTCGATGAAATACTGCAGAATATAATTGAATCATGCAATATAAAGGTAACGCAGAGTCGTTAGAAGCCAAAGTATTAAAGCACCGTCCCAATATCAATTGCTTTTACAAGATTGCAAATGGGCTTCATTGCGAATTTTCTGCACTTTTGGTCAAATCTTTTGCACCGGTCACCGGTGACCACCGTGGCAGTCAAAGTGTTAAGGTTGATGTTTTTATTTCTTTCAGCGACAAGGATATATCCCCAATGTCCTACACGGGGGACACAGGCCCTGAAGTAAAAAAGTAAAATATGACGAAAATGCTGCTTATTGCTCTCCATATTTAAAAGGGCACCAACCAAAAACTACTGTGTAGAATTAATAGAACTTTTTCACACACAAGCCTTGCAATATCAGCTCTCATATAATGGTTATGAGGAACAACCGTGTTATAGGATGCCGTGTTGTAGGAGTGTTCCCGCAATTTACGAATCGTGTTATAGCGAAACCGTGTTATAAGATACCGTGTTATAGGAGGGTTACCTGTATATGTAGGAAATTGATGGGTCATTGAAAGAACGCGTGGCTGAATAGAATGCAATATGTAAGACAGAGATTAGCACAGATCAATTAATTCGATTCTACAGGTAAGTGTACAGGGCAGCACACTTCCCCACATATATTTAAAAAAATGCAAACCGTACAGTAACCGTACAATGTAACGGTAATAACTATAAATTGTTTGCGAAAACTGCCATATTACCACTTACGGTTTAGCTCGATACGTATTACATTTACAGTTACACAGTCTGACATTCTCCTTTCCATAAGCATAGCGTCAAATCAATCCGCGCTCGAATATTTATTTGGAAGGAATTGGATAAATATTTACCGAGAAATCGTAGCAACGCGTAACAAAAACGCAGTTTCAAGAAGACACATCTAATCCTTTCAGTTCTAGCTATAACATCTTACAATCCTTGAATTTCCATGGAATGTATTGGGTTGGAGGGAAAGTTCTGTCGTATTTTAAAGAAAATATTTGAATTAATTTATAAAAATATGTGTTTAATATTAATCATAATACATCTAATGTGTTGTATGATGAATGCCAAACTCTTCTGCAATTTCTCGACTTGTTAAATGTGGATTACTTTCCAACATGGATAGTAAAACATCATTATCGATCTTGGATGGTCGTCCAGATCGATCACTTTCTTGGAGGCTCAGATCTCCGGAACGAAATTTCCTAAACCATCTTTGACAAGTACGAACATTTTCAATATGTTTTCCAAATACCGGACATAATTTTTTACATGCAACCGATGCGTTGCTTCCTTTTTGGAATTCATACAAAATGCAGTGTCGTAAATGCACTTTATCTACTGACATGTTTTTCACTTTAAATATCATAAGTAAATGATGAACGGTAAATGGACTCATTTTATATTATACAATTAATGGAAATTTACTATGAATATAAAATTTTGTGTGAATTTTATACGCAGCTGAAAAATATAGAAAACAAACAAAAAATCCGAATGACTCACTAGCCAGATGTTTTTTTATTTACAAGAAAAATTACTTGCCTATTAAAAATACGACAGAACTTTCCCTCCAACCCAATAAAAAGAATAGAGAACATGCAAAGAATACAGATCCGAATATGTTGGTTTGCCTACCACCAGGAAAAAGGGAAAAATAAAACATGAATATACGGTGTGATAATAAAATACTATGTCATATAATATGAAGTAATATAATCGGATGGTTATAATTATAATTAAGATTCGCATAACAATTTCTTTTAACGCGTTGAAGAAGAATATATTGAAACGGCGCTTATCGGAAAACACATGTTAATGCAAACTAACGTAATGCCTAACACTTAATCATATTCTTTCTAATAATTTAATGTAAGAAACCATTTGAAAATACCGAAGAGGTACGTATAATCAGGTAATGTGTCCCTTATCGTGTTAGGCCAATACTTTTAATTACACATAGTTCTTTCTGAGTATTCATTCGAGGAACAATATTGACGTATATTGACATTGAAGTATTAACGTAAGGTGTACTCGTGTTCACGATTCCATATACAGTGAGATGTTAACCCATTGACTGCCACGCAAATTTAGCGCGTCTTGCCCTGGGTACCACAGTTTTATTTTAAAGAAGACATGAAGTTTTACAAAATATAATATTATTAAGTTACTGATATAATATTGTAATTGTAAAATTGTATGGCATTTACAGCATTTTTATTGAAAGAAAAACACTTTTGGTACAGACGCTTACTACGAGATATCTCGTAGTTGGCAGTCAATGGGTTAATCGCATTGTTTCTAGTACATTTTCTGTACGAAGGGACAGGCAGACCTTCAACAGGCAGATTTAACAATCTAATCGTATAACCTTTCTCATCTTTAGCACCTTATTGAATGAGAAAACGATGCTAGTTGCGTACATTATACTATTTACAATCTACACTACATGACGTTGAATATATTCATATAGTAATCTGCAAAACCCTGATTGATTAAGATTTTGATAAAGTGTGAAAACTAATCATAGTTGGTATAGATGTCAGTTACCGTTATGGTATCGGGTTTGTTTGAATAAATAAAATTATCCTTTCATTTTTGCTGAAACATTTACCAAATGACTATAATTCTTTAATTGAAACTTTTTAGATCTATCGTTCCGTTTTAACACTATTCCTGTTGCAGATTCTTGATTTTATTACGATTTTGAATCCAAAAAATCAGTATCTGCAATATTTAAATATAAACAATTTTTCATGAACATGTATCACATTACTATATGTAAACAATATGCTTTCAACGAGGGTTATGAAAACGTAAACATTTTTAACAGGACAGTTGTCATCATGAAATATAACTCCTTCGTTCATTTTATTACTTTAGAAAACGTACATACGTTTTGATCAGTTATTTGTTTAATATAATTTGCAAGTATAGCATTTGCACCATTGTTATACTTCGCATAATAGAATCATTCGGATCATGAAAAATTGTAAGGATATCTTCGTATTTGAGTAATACAGTTTGATTGTCGTATGACATATTTATCAAATGTTTAGGTATCCAATGATTTGAATAATTCTAAGGAGCGATCCATAAGGTGTTAATAACTCTAATAAAACGAAATTAGTTGTTGGCCTATATTTTCATATGCACGTAGAACGACAAATGAAGTAGGCAATATTCGTTTCTGTGTACCAAATATTACGTTTAGCGTTGTACTTTACTGATTTTGGTTACATCATTAGACCGATTATATCCGGTATGTCGTGTGATGAACAGAATATGTTGTACAGGGTGGTGCAAAAGTCGCAAGTCGGTTTACAGTTATAATGCGTTAGAAAATAATACACCGTGGATTTTTAAACTATGTAAGACAAACTATGTTACATAAGTGCCCGGTAATAGTCGCCTCACAATTTTCGGGCGTTTTGAGGACGTTGATACGCATCGCTGATCATGCATCAACCTGGCCTTAATTCTGGTGTTTTGGCTCGAATGTTCTTCTTCAGCTACTTGCTTCATGTCCATTAATAAAGGGTTTTTCATTAAGCGTGTCTGAACTTTAAAATTGAATAAAAAAAGTTGTGTGCGACATATGACGGAAACCTTTATTGCGGATTAACACTAGATTGCCCGAAATTTCTTGTATACCTATATTGCCCAAAAACAGTCAAAATGACTGCATTGTGAAAAAATAACAAATATGTAAAGAAATTTGTTTAAAATTAATTTTTCATATTTTTTATGTTATTTACAGTTATATAACAGGTTATTAGTAAATATGAACTGTACATATTGACTGTTTTCAATGAACTTAACCCATATTTCCGAAAGCAAGGCAAATTTATTTGATTGTAGGCGCCTACTGCATTCGGTTCTTTTGTCAAAATGAATAAATCGTAGGATTTGCTTGAACTTTTCTCTAGCCATAGTTTTTCTAAAAGATTCGGGATCCCACTTCGCTGACCATAAATAACTCAATTTAAAATTTGTTGCCTCGTAAGCTCCACGAGCATATAGAATCCCAATAAATGCACGTATTTCCGGTAATGATATTGTCGAACCGTTCCGCAAAATTCGGCGACATTCTTCTGTGCACTTTCTTATATGTTTGATAATATAGTTATCTATTATCGACGATAATGCACTGATATATTATCTGTCACAATGTTCCTTTTTCGTAGCCTGTTGGCCCTTTCACACTCTTGAAAATACAAGCAGATGGTATCCTTCCAGGAATACCACCTTCGTCAATTTTTGTCCACACAGTACCATCAGCAGCTGTTTCGACCTCCTGAAACGTATTTTCAGTTTCTTCATCAGAATCTGAACTAGTTAGCACCCTGTTCATGTTCATGTTCTGATAAATTTTTCTGTCTTGCAACTCTATATTCGTTGGAAAGATGTTCTGCTAATTGAAATAAGAACTCTTTTCGTTCTATTTGTATTCCTGTCGTTTCTTTGTAAATGATCCAAGCATTTATGGCAGCCAAATCTAAAATATTGAAAAATATTTGGAGGGGCCATCTACGAGAACTAGCTTTTACTGTATATTTTCTGGCCATTTGATCGGCCATATCAACTCCAAATTTTGTCCTGTTATAAAATTGAATTGATTCCGGTAACATTTTTCTATTACTTTTATCAATTTTAACAAATTTATGCTTAGAACTTAGAACAGCTATTTTTTTATTTGGTTTGCTTTTATATATTGTAAGAACACAATTCTCTGATTTATATAGCAAAGTGGAAAAACGAGGCATGTTATCCTTCGTTTGTTTGGCTGCTTTGGGTAGTTCTCTTTTGTTTCCCCTAATAGTTCCAACTAGAGTTGATTTTTTGGCCAATAATTTTGTCGCGAGTGACACGCTAGTGAAAAAGTTATCGGTTGTGATATTTCTTCCACAGTTTGTATATGGCTCGACAAGTTTCAGAACAACGTGTTCACTGAGAAGCATTGATGATGGTCGTTGTTCATCTTTCCCTAAATAAGGAAAACCATTCAAAATATATTTGCTACTAACATCTGATGCAAGCCAAAATTTGATGCTAAATTTGTTGGGTTTATTAGGCATATATTGTGTAAATCTACACCTGGCTTTTGACGGAAATAATTGCTCGTCAACTGTTATATTTTGCCCTGGTTGATAGCGAGCTTGACTATTTTCAGTAAACCTGTCCCTGTAGCTTGTTGGCCCTTTCACATCCTTGAAAATATAAGCAGATGGTATCCTTCCAGGAATACCACCTTCGTCAATTTTTGTCCACACAGTACCATCAGCAGCTGTTTCGACCTCCTGAAACGTATTTTCAGTTTCTTCATCAGAATCTGAACTAGTTAGCACCCTACACCTTTTCCTGGGCATATTGATGACACTTTCATTTTCATCATTGGTGATCGACTCTTCATCACTATCTTCAGCGTCAGATGTTTCACTTTGAATATAATCCGCTTCATCTTCATATGATAGTTCAGAATTTGTTGCATTTGATTCTATATCGGAGCACTCTTCACTTATGTTCGTTAGCTTTTCCAATAACTCATTCCTGTTCGACATTTTTTTCATAAAGTTAGGGCGCAAAAGAAATAAAATAAACAACTTGTTAGAACAACACTTTATAAAGATTCGAATAACTAGTACTACTTTAGCTTATTGAGCAACTGACACTTATCAAGTATACGCCCAAATCGACAATTTATCATGCATCATATTTCAACACAAAGCCGGACAGGTCATATAAGAAATTTACTCAATTCAATAAATAAAAATCTTTTGATTATTTAACCCTTTGCACTCGGACATGTTCCTTCACGAAGTAGCGAATAGCGCAACATTTCGTTCAAAATGGTATAGTTTTGAAAAAAATACTCTGCTCAAATCATTGTTTTGCATACAACTTTGCTGATACATTTATGTTAAAGGAAAATTGAAATTTTATAACCTATTCTTTTCGAATGCGTCATAGTTCATTCACCAATGTGCATTGCGGGTTTATTCAAACACATACCGCAATAATAACTTGTTTATGATCTTTCACGTGTCATTTTTCTTTGCGAGCATATACAATGTTTATACAATAACTTGCAGTTTATCATTCAGCCTATTGCAGAAATATATAGAAGGTTGTTCTTGCAGTCGCTAGAATTCCCCTCTCAGTTTATTGACTACGAAATTACTAAATATTAAATAGCACACAGATTGTTAATTCTATCTCATTGCCTTAACTTGTAACTCCCCGGAAAAATCTTAAGGAAACAAACATTTGGACAAACGTTTTCTGTATATACATTTTCCTCAGTAATAACACGAAGTATCTTCGTGTCCCCTCAGAGGGGACAGTCGAGTGCAAAGGGTTAAAATTTACCAAGCAGTCAAAATGACTGCTTCTGGGCAATATAGGTATAACACATATATATATGCGGAAATAAAGGAGGGCGGAAGTAACTACAATTATTCATAAACCCATTTATATGTTATAGAAAAAGTCACCAAATTCTAAGAAATTGTGTCATCAATTTCATAATTGTTTTTCTAATTGAAATTAAAAAACAGTCAAAATGACTGCCTTGGGCGATCTAGTGTTAATAAAGAGTTTTTCATTAAGCGTGTCTGAACTTTAAAATTGAATAAAAAAAGTTGTGTGCGACATATGACGGAAACTTTTATTGCGGATTAAAGTACATTCGATACCATTAGGTTTTAAAAATGATATCATTCAAATGGCCTCCGCGGCTTCGTTTACAGGACTCGATCCAAGAGGTCCAATTTTGTATGACTCTCTTGCATAAGTCGGCCTTGATCTCACTGATGGTTCGAATGATATTTCTTTCGCATTAGATCGCGCGTTTCTGTGTCGTACAGGGACTGCTTTATCAGCAACCGAACCGCTTTGCTCGAATTTCGCGATAATTCGTTGAATTGATCGCTCGGTTGGACGATCATTTCGGCCGTAAATATTTCGTAGCTCGCGAAAAGTTTGGCGAACAGCACATGAATATTTATAATAAATTTTAATAATTTCAACGCGTTGTTAAATGGTAACTATGGCAAAACATAAACAACGAACAGTGACAGTGCTGCCACCTGAAATGTCAGAGCAGCGTGCTGTCAAAGTTCGGACATAGCTATTGAAAAACCCTTTATAAACCCTCTTGGAGATACTCTCCGTGGTAGAAAAATCGGAAGTTATGAAATCATCGATTCAGCAGATGTATCCATGCATTTTGATTGAGTCGGTATTATCGACGATTTTCAAAATAAAATCATAATATAGGCAGGAACATGCAACAATTGGAAAGTCTTGAACATTTGCAAACCTTCTGCGACTTTTGCACCACCCTTTATTGTTTGCTACACCCTGGTGTAGGCGTTCTATTTTGTGATACATTTAAGATTTTATGCGAGTGATACGAGATTTGCTTAGAGCTGGTACTCAAGTGCTGGTACTCATTGCAGTTATATTAATGATCGATCGAATTGCCTACGAAAAACGTGATCCCAATTATGACACATGTATTTTTTTAAATGCATCAAGGAATCACGTTTCACACGTTTAATTTGTAATGACTTTGTGGGATTATAAGCTGAATATGAACAGATGCTATTAGAACGATTAACTGTTCCGTACCAGTCGGTCATTTATTGCAGAATTTGATGCGAGACGATTCCCAGCTGCAAAACAGTAGGTTTTTGTATTTTTAGATTAAACTATGTTTCGTTGCCGTACATGAAAAGCGTATAGAAGCCGCATATAAAAAAAATGTAAAAATAAAGCGATAATCATTATTATTTTGCATACATAGATATTATAATTCAGTTCTTCGATCTATTAAGAAAAAAAATCTGATGCCAAGTTCAGTTTGGTTATAAGAATATAAGTAAAAATATCTGTTGACGTTATGAAGGCTTTTTACCCAGATACCTGGATCATAAATACTAAATCCTTCAGTGAAACATGAGCCAAAAAATATCACTGAAGCTCCAGGTTTTGTATTTTTATTGCCACAAGTAATTTAGTACCAAAATACGTGGCGATGCAGCAAGAATTTATTTATAACAATACGAAACTATAAGAGACACTTAACTTAATGCAAATAATTTGCATTTGTGCTGAAGTATAAAGCTATCAACGTCAGTTTATTTTTGTATGTAAAAGATTATATATTTCATACGTTCGATACGATTTGTTGAATTCAATACAATGTTATGTTTCGTCGTTCATAGCCATAATGCGACAACAGTTTTTACGTTGCAAAATGTCAGGAACCATTCGACAAATTAATATTGTCATTTTGAAGTCACTAAATCCCATATACGTTACTCCTAATTTAAAGTATTGAATTTGCCAAAAATAATTTGTTCGGTAGTTATGTGCCAATGGTAGGCACATTTTTAATTTTTACTAATTCCTTAGTGAATGACGTTTTCAACGCTGTGTTCAATTATTGTCTGCCATCATTCGGGCAACTTCATAATAACATCATCTGAAATTGCTTGGAAATTTTTCTGATCAAAAAACTATTTGGCTAATTTAATACAACCTGCAAAATGTCGAGGTTACAAATCCGATGCGATACGATTTTCATTGCAGGGCTCGTCTAGCCTACAGGTTTCGGATTTCATGCGCCAAATTGCACCAACATTTATCAGTATTTTCCACTTTTGCTGACTTTTATAATGGAATGATACGAATATATATCCGAATTAATGTTCTCCTCAGGCTTAATATTTTCAAAGCCGATGCTGTAGACAAATATACTTTTGGGTGAATCTGGTGTTAAATTTCGACCTCAGATTCTAGTTGGTTATCAGTTGAATAATTGACTGATACTGTGTGAACGAACAAATTATATCGGTACACAACTTGCTCTTAAATATACGTGGGCAGTCCGATAAGTACTTAGCCTACAAAAGAAAAACGAAAATTTTGGAAAAGTGACGATTTATTTTTCAACATAGTCTCCTTTTAACTCGATACACTTGATCAAGCGATGCTCCAACTTCTTCAACCCGTCTGAAAAATACGTTTTCTGGAGATCTGCAAAGTAGGCCTCCGTGGTGGCGATAACCTCCTCATTCGACACAAATTTCTGCCCAGCGAGTGACTTTTTCAAGTTTGGGAAGAAAAAGAAGTCACACGGGGCCAAATCTGGAGAATACGGTGGATGGGGCAGCTGTTCATAGCTTAATTCAACGAATTTGACTGTAGCTTGGGCAGAGGTGTGAGCCGGTGCTATTGGGTTGGCAACTAAGTGATTGCGGATTTCAAATAAGAAGGAAAATTCTTAATTTTTTTTTTTAAATATAACTTTATTCAGTTAGATACTGTCCGTTTTTGTTGATGACCTTTTGCCACCGTTCTGGCAGTGTCAAAATACCACGTTCATAACATTTCTGATCTTTGCTATCAAAAGACTTAATTAAATGTGATCTGACATCATCAGCGTGATTAAAAATTTTACCATTTAAGGAGTTC
Source organism: Cryptocheilus praepositus (assembly GCA_033815515.1). Taxonomy (NCBI): domain Eukaryota; kingdom Metazoa; phylum Arthropoda; class Insecta; order Hymenoptera; family Pompilidae; genus Cryptocheilus; species Cryptocheilus praepositus. The sequence continues at coordinate 84,700 of JAWWQZ010000115.1, read as the reverse complement.
TGCACGGAACGAAACAAATGGTAGTCTGAAGGCGCAAGATCAGGGCTATATGGTGGATGTGATAAAACGTGTGATCAAAGACGTGTGGGGCTTTGCATTATCATGGTGGAAAACGACACCCTTAGGATTTGACAATACCGGCCGCTTTTCTTGAATTACATCGTTCAGTTTGGCGAGTTGTTGAACATACACGTTTGAATTGATCGTTTGGTTTTGTGGCATAAGTTCAAAGTACAAAATTCCTTTATAATCCCACCAGACTGACAGCATAATCTTTTTTTGGCGAATCTCTGTTTTTGATGTCGTTTGAGCTGGTTCATCTTTCATCACCCACGATCTCTTCCGATTTACGTTGTTATAAACTATTCACTTTTCGTCGCCAGTAATTAGGCTTTTCAGAATTGGATCAGTTTCGTTGCGTTTCAGAAGCGAATCGCAGATGATAATGCGTTGCGTCAAATGAATTTCCTTAAGCTGGTGAAGGATCCATAAATCGAGTTTCTTGACATAACCAAGCATTTTTAATTTTCTTTTAATGTATGTATGCGATACATTGAGCTTCTCCGCAATATCAGATGTTGTACTATGACAATCTGAATCGATAATGGCCTTGATATGGATCTCATCGACATCAACTGGACGGCCAGATCGTTGAGCATTTTTTAGTGAAAAATCAGTAGAACGAAATCTGGCAAACCAATTTTGACACTGCCTTTCTTTCAAGGCCTCATTTCCATATACGGCACAGTACTTCTTTTGTGCTTGCGATGCGTTCTTGCCTTTTCGGAAGTAATACAATAAAATATGTCTGAATTGCACGTCTTATTCTTCCATTTTTAAATTGGGATAAAAACAAAACTAAAGCACTAATCGATATAATTTTTTTGCTAAATTAAAGGTAGAAGTCCAAATAATAAGAAAAAAATATAGGTTAGATGCAATGACCAAGTTAACAAAACAAAAGAAAGTGTAAAGTCCATCGATCGACAAAATCCGCAATCACTTAGTTGCCAACCCAATAGATCGTGGTGAAAGAGCATATTTTTCTTCGCCAAATGGGGCCGTTTTTTCCTTAATTCGGCGTCGAATCGGCTCAATAATTCGGCATAATACAGCCCTGTGACTGTTTTGCCCTTCTCCAGGTAGTCTATGTAGATCACACCTTGTGAATCCTAGAAAACGGTGGCCATCACCTTTCCGGCCGATAGGACATTCTTCGCCTTCTTCGGAGCACATTCGCCGGGCGCAGTCCACTGTTTCGACTGTTTCTTGGACTCTGGTGTGTACCAGTGGATCCACGTTTCGTCGACAGTCACAAAACAACGTAGAAACTCTTTCGGATTGCGCTTAACCCCTTGACATACCAATAAAATGCGCGTCGACGCGTCCATAGGATACCATTTAACTTAACCCTTTCGCTACGGCGGTCCTGTCCACAATTTGGACTTATGCTTACACTTAAAAATGTTTCGATAACAAATTATTGAGGAAAAGAACATTTCTAGCGAAAGGCACGATTGATTGAGAATAGACGCGTGCAACGATGCTATGCTCTCTAAAAAAAGGCAACATACGGGACAAGAGGTCCATGGTAAATGTGCCAAGATATATATAAGTAGCATATCGTGGAGGGCGACTATAATCGTTCATAGTAACGAAACGGTTAACACGTTGACTGCCAAGCGTATTTTACTATATTAGAACAGCGATGCTATGAAATACCATAGCGTTCGACTGGATTATGCAAAATGTAAATAATGTGCAGGTGTTGGAGACCAAAGGATCGCATCACTATTCTAATAACAACTGCATTTATAAAATAATAATTGCTACCCATTGCAAATATTTTGGATCTTCAGTAAAATTTCTTGCGTTGGTCACCGATGACCATTATGGCAGTCAAAGTGTTAAATACCGATAACATTCAATAAGGTACTGTTGAAAGAGGAAAAGCGTTTGCAACCGTCTAAACAAAACAGCATCGATGCATAACCGAAACAGATAATCTAATAGTATACTTCCCAGTGTTCGCCGAAGATAGTTCTTGACGTCTCGGAGACGTCAAAATCTATAATGGCACATGAAATAAATGACGTTTCCGAGACGTCATTGTATGTCAAGTGGTTAAACAGTGTCAAACACTGATCTGAAGTGGTCTCACGGATGCGCTTGTTATCCGGAATGAGCAAACGCGGCACCCATCAAGATTTAAAAAAAATGAGTCTATCAGTTATTTCATACCACATTATTTTTAACTAAATTTATTCAATGTAATTTTTACGAAATTGTCAAAAATGAACCATTAGATAGTGGTTGTAATTTCAACATTATATGGAATTCATTTAGTTTTAATTATGAAAGTGGTCTAAGTCAAAAATTTAAATAAATTATATAAACAACTTGAAAATGGCACGTGGCCTTCTTTGACGCGTTTCTGAACTACATAATAAAATAAATGAGAATCAAATTTTAATAATAACGACAACTTCATTACTAGAAGAATCAATAACAAGAAGAGTAAAAATACCGCGGGTGAATCTGTCTCTTGGCTACAAATTCAATGGATGAGATTCTTGAAAAATGAACCTTATAAAATGTTCTATAAAACATCTTTAGATGATTCTAAATTTCACGTTTTGGATCTTTCACCTAAAAAGGAAGACCAAAAATATACGGAAATATTAAATTACTTCCATTATACACCACCATTAGACCAGTATCGGAAGAAAAACATAAAGATATTATGAGTTTACTACCGTACATCCCTCCAGTTTTTCAGGAACATTTTAAGAATCTTAAATACTCGAAATAATGATAAAAATGGATTACTGTTTAAAAATAATTAATAAATGTAATAAATGTTCACGAATTATTTCAATCAAATTATTGTTTCAAATAAAACTCAAAGTTCTTTATTGCTTTAAGTCATTTATAGGACATTCAGTTAATTTTGAAAATGGTCTAAGTCAATTCAATCTTTAAAAATAATATTATCGTATAAAATTCACACAAAATTTCATATTCATAGTAAATTTCCATTAATTAAGACTAATAAAATTATAAATTAAAATGTCGCATAATGTAAAAATATTTTTTAATTTATTCAAATGCAATTCATTAAATATCTCGAAACAAGAAATATATGACTTAGACCACTTTCATAATTATGGGCACATATCCAGATTTCATCGCTGGATCAAATGTATCGAGTTAAAAGGAGACTATGTTGAAAAATAAATCGTCAATTTTCCAAAATTTTCGTTTTTCTTTTGTAGGCTAAGTACTTATCGGACTGCCCTCGTATATCTGGAAAGCGTTGCAACGTAAAAATTGTTTACTATTCAATTCCTTTTAACAATCGCTTTTGACTGATCGTGGGAAAGGTGTTTTGTAAAAAGGTATTTTGAACCGATGGACAAGATATTTTGTAAAAAAGAAAATAAAATTACCTTAAAACATCCTTTGAACGTCTGCTTAAACTATCAACTATTTGAATTAAAATACACGAATCGTTTACGACCCATATTAGGATTTCTGTTTTATGAAGATACGCTAGAGTGAGTTTCTTCGCTGAACCTTGACCATATTGCATTAAACGTACTATTTTGTTTTCTTTTTTACAGCGATGCTGATACTTATGAGTCACATAAGTTGTTTTTTTTTCTCGCAAAGCATAACTAGCCGAGGTTTATTATATTTTTATGCAATAACTACATAAAATTGTATTTTCCGATTATTCACACGACTTCCAAAGGTGTTTTTGACATTTCATATGTTATGCTAAATGTTCATATAATTTCTAAACATTTGTACCAAATAAGTGCATACCTTCTGCAATTCGAATAAGTAAAACGGGATAATTGGCTTATTTTTTTAACTTTCGTGGCTTTTCGAAGGAAATTGTCAAAATTCTTCTGTACAGAATGACTATAAATATATGTTTTTATGTGTGAAAAAGTCACGACAACACTCCAAAGTGCGGAAGCGCATTTATTTTTTCAGATGTCTCATATGTTTATTATAAAATATTTAAAATGAAAACTATTAAATATGAAAGTAGCAGAACTGAAGTCTACTTTTTATATCTATTTTAATAATCAATTAAATATAAACAGTCGTATGTATTTTTTTTGTGCTAAATAAAAATGTAACATTTAATAAACTACCGTATTTAATCCGCTTTACAGTTACTTCCGCGTGGTTTTTGAACACTCATTGTGAAAGGACTCCTTAGATTCAATAGAAATAATGTATAACACCCAACATAGTTATAATTTGCATCTTTTCGCCATGTCACACACGCGCGGGTATTCTACAACAAGACGACATGATGATTCCAAAATTAATATGGACAATAATATCTGATAGTGTCATCTTGAAGCTGCCCATCTTGAAACTATTATGCTCGATAATAATGCAACGGAAGACAATTTTGGATGACGAATTTTCCTTTCCACGTTAAAAAGAGATTCGTTGACTGTTACCTGAAGATATATAAATGAAGCAATTTGAAATAGCTTTGCAGATACTAAAAATAATGCAAAGTATTTACTGACTACAGAGGGAAGTAAATGTAATCCATTGATAACATCATGATATCACATTGCGGACCGGGCATTCTATCGCTAAACGTCCTCAGTGGCCGAGCATTTTTTGGCGTCAGATATTTTTAAACTAATGATGATTTGTTAGTAGTTAAAAATCATTGTCGCGTGGAATATTTATTTTCAACAACAACTTTCAAAATGTATTAGGGTGTCCCATAAGTTTCTTCCGCGCCACGCTATGAATGACTCTAACTGGCTATGTTTATATAAATATGCAGGCTTATCTCTTAGCCGTTTATGGCATCGGTTTCAGTCGTCCCAGAGCTCTTTCAGAGTACGTTTCGTTGGTGACAAAGTCTCTTTTAAATTTTTTTCTACACCATTCAATATGGACAGCCAAAAGAAGCATTTGCGGCATGTTATGCTTCATTGCTTTAAAAAAGGCAATAGTGTAAAGGACACTGCAGACGAGATTTGCACCGTTTACGGGAGTGGTGCTACGACTATTAGGACCGTCCGCAATTGGTTTAAGAAATTTAGAACTGGCAATTTCGAGTTGAAAGATGCAGGCCGCAGCGGCCGCCCAGCAACGACGAATACGGACATTATCAAGACTGTGCTTGCTGAAAATCCGCGACACAGTGTGCGTGAGATAGTGGATGCCACTAACATTCCCAAAACAACGGCACATAAGCATTTAATCAAGATGGGATATGCGAATCCATATGAAGTTTGGGTTCCACACCAATTGACGGAGACCGGCCTTATGAACCGCAACTCTACATGCGATTTGCTTCTTCAGCGACACCAAAGAAATCCTTTCTTAAACAGTCTTGTCACTGGAGACGAGACCTGGATTTTGTATCAAAATGTGCATCGAAAACGCATTTGGTCTAAAGAAAATGGACCTTCAACTGTTGCGAAGCCTGGGCTTCATCCGAAGAAGGTTCTTTTGTGCATTTGGTGGGACTGGAAGGGTGTTACTGTACTACGAGCTCCTTACTCAAGGTGATATGATCAATGCTGACAAATATTGCAATCAACTTGATCAACTAAAAGCCACCATAGCAGAAAAACGGCCAGAATTGGCGAACCGACGAGGTGTCGTATTCCGTCACGACAACGCAAGACCGCATGTTGCGTTGACCGTAAGGCAACAATTATTACAGTTTGATTGGGACGTTCTACCTCACCCTCCATACTCCCCAGACCTTGCCCCGTTCGATTATTACTTGTTCCTCTTCTTAAACAATTCTCTCCGTGGTAAATCTTTCAAATCCACAAGCGAAATAAAAACGCACCTAAACGAATATTTTGAAAGTAAGCCTCAACTATTTTGGAAAGAGGGCGTAATGAGGCTTCCTGAGAGATGGAAGAAGGTTATAGAACAGAATGGTTCATATATAACATAATAAATCAACCTTAAACAACAAATATCGTGTATTCATTTCGCATCAAAAAAAAGGGAAGAAACTTATGGGACACCCTAATATGATTTTTTAACCCTTTGCACTCCGAGCACTTTTTAGCAAGAGGTTTCAGCTACTCCGAAAGTGTTTATTAAAGAAAGCTTGCATACATTTGAAAGCTATGTTTTATTAACAAAATGACAATGTAAAGAATATAACAATACATAAAAATAACAATTATCTTTTGAAATTCTTCATTGTATGATATCGTGAAAAGCAATCCCTAAGATGCATTCGTGGCTTGCCAGGACAAGTATAGCAATACTCACTGGTTTCATGCCTTTCACCTTTCTTCTGCCTATTGGAGCAAACGACACAATCTGTCTTTTTATCCTTCCTCATTACGTGAAGCTTCCCGTTTAACCGTACCTCAACAGATGCAGATGCAGAAGACGAAGCTCTCGATCTTTCTTGTCGAAAATTGTTAACCAGTTGATCCACTAGCAGTTTCACATATTTCAAATGTGTCAATGGTTTCTCATTTCGATTTTTTTTACAGTCTTATATATAATATATGAATTGATAACACATACTTCCATGCCCCAAAAAAACATTTTCCTCCACCACTTCAGAGATTTCCTCAAAAAACAATACGTGGCTGCGTATTGATCGGCTCGATCAACGCCGCCCATGGAAGCCGTGTAGCTTGCAATTGCATTAGGTTTCCTAATGTTTATTTTCTTCCCTCCTAGTAGAATTCTTCTTGACGTCATCATTACAGCATCATTCTACGTGCTCAAGAGGGAAACGACTCTCTTGTCTGATGTGAAAGTTTTTTTTCGGTAGCTTTTGAATACCTTTTCTGTTTGTTTTTATAGTTCTAGTTAAGTGGCACTTCATTTTCATTAATTCTTCTGCCAAAGGTATACTGGTATAATACCTGACCGTAAACATATGATACCCCTCTGCCTCGGGAATTTTATTTAGGAGTTTCTGATATAAATGTAGCGGAATCCTTGCCGTAACAGGTAGATCCGGATGAATAAGATGTTCCGACGTGAGACTCCCATAATAAGGCAGAACGGAGTAAATGTAGCCTGTTTCCGAGTCCGCCATCGAATAAATTCTTATACTCCACTTGTTGGCTTAACACGTTGCGTACCGCGTCACCCGTACTTGGGTGATGGGCATGCTTCCGTGGGGCCCGTGTCGCCCATATATGGGTGACGCTTTTCTTGTTGAAGTTAAATAAGATTTTCAGTTGCATTTTGAAAACAAATTTAACACGTTGCGTACCGCGTCACCCATACTTGGGTGATGGGCATGCTTCCGTGGGGCCAGACTTTTTTTTCTTGTTGAAGTTAAATAAGATTTTCAGTTGCATTTTGAAAACAAATTTAACACGTTGCGTACCGCGTCACCCATACTTGGGTGATGGGCATGCTTCCGTGGGGCCCGTGTCACCCATATACGGGTGACGCATTTCTCGTTGAAGTTAAATAAGATTTTCAGTTGCATTTTGAAAACAAATTTAATGGAACAAGTTCTGAAGTATAAATATAGAATATACAGCGTAAAAATATAAAAAAGACACAAATAACACTCTACTTTTTATTCATTTATATAGGATAACATATTATATTATACTATGTCGCATGGAATTCGTTGAAACAGTCCAAGCACATTTGTGCTGATTTTAGGCAATTCAAACAATACGTTGTTGTATTTTTAAGGTTTTTTCTTGCTTGTTATCGTTCGACCATTCCAGGGAAAGCGATAAACGTTTCCAAATCCAAAATAAGCTACTTACCAATAAGATTATTTCGGAACAAAACAATGTATCAATTACATAGGTCGATAGCACTGTAAATGTAAATAATCGACAATGCATGGATCTACTCGAGTTACATTGTTGGTTTTCCCGCATATCTCTCCGCTATCGTTCTAGTGCGCCGAGATAAAAACTTGGGCCGGTAGGAAACAAAACGTAATCACGCTTGGTACGCAACGTGTTAATAGGATTACAACTTATACAACAGATTTTCCCTTTAAACTGCACTATCGATTCGTCCACACAAATATTTTGACCGTATAAAGATGATACAATGTTGCCTGTAGATGCTGGCGTGTCGTGTCGCCGCAGCGGCGACAACGGAGTGCTATGGGCTATAATACGTGCCGCCGTAGCGGCGACAACGGAGTGTAAAGGGTTAATATTTTTCAATAAATAAATATTTGTAGAAACTAAACATTTGTTGAAGTATGATATTTCGCAAAACATGACACTGAGTGAAGGGAACATTACAAAGCTTGCAAACGTAGCGAGTTTCACTTCTTTTTCCGTTGATTTTGCACACTTGGCAACGTCTTGTCGCAAATTTTTGTTTTTCGAATGCGGAAGTGGTACTGGGATGCGTTGTCGTATACTGTCTGACAATTTTTGCGGATGAGCTTTACGTGGAGTTCTTTGAGCAACATTTGAAGAGCCTGCTACATCTTTTTCTAAATCCATCGACTCTGTTGTTTTGTCAGGACTAAGCAAATTTCTTGCCACATTGAGAAGAAAATCTTTGTATCGTATATTACTTTGAGGATTCAGCATTTGGTAAACTCGAAATGATTTGAAAAGACCACAGTTAATCAAATAATACTACTTTCTTCGTCCACTTTACTGTTCTTCTGAGAATACAGGTAACCCTCCTATAACACGGTATCTTATAACACGGTTTCGCTATAACACGATTCGTAAATTGCGGGAACACTCCTACAACACGGTATCCTATAACACGGTTGTTCCTCTTATCGGGGCCTGTGTCCCCCGTAGGACATTGGGGACATATCCTTGTCGCTGAAAGAAATAAAAACATCAACCTTAAATGCGTGTTGGAAGAAGATATGGCCCTCTTCAGTTGAAACAGAAAACATGCGTGAAACGTCAGAAAATGAAATTGGTGTCATATTAGAAGTCGCTAAATCAATCGGAGGCGAAGGTTTTGTGGATATGGCTACCAAAGGCATTCAAGATTTATTAGTGGAAGAAGAAGTTGACGAAGCGGATTTGATGGAAATGGCATCCTAGATGCAAATCAAATCGATTTTGAGGACGCTAGCTCTGATGAAGATTGTGCAGTTAAGAATTTAACATTAAAAAAATACAAGAAGGCCTATGCTTAGTGGAAAATCTCGAGTCATTTTTCTTGAATACAGACCCTTCCACGGAAAGAAGTCGAAAATTCAAAAGGGAGCTGCAAAACTGTTTAGCTCCATACCGCGAAATTTACAATGACCTAGTTAGAACCAGCAAGCAAAGTTGGATTACAGATTTTTTTAAGAGGGGAAAACATACAAAGACTTTAAATAGAGAAAAAAGTTCTGAAAGTGAAGGCAATATCGTTCCACCGAAAAAACGTTCTCGGTTGATTATACTGAGCAGTGACGACCAATAAATTAATTAAATTATGGTGGCGTTAGATTAAATTTTTTTGTTTACTTTGTGTTGTACATACATTTATATTTTTAATAAAAATTAAGTTGTTTATGTCGAATTAAAAAAAATATTTGTTTTTAATAAGTTTTTGGAACGTAACCCCCCTTTTTGTACTAGCTCAGGGTCTCATGCAACACGGTTTCACACAACACGGCATTTTCTAGGAACCTAACTACCGTGTTATAGGAGGGTTACCTGTACTATTACAGGAGAGATATTGTTTGGCGCGGTCGACGCCCTTCATATGCATGTTGAAATCGTGGACACATACCGGCTTTTTTATTTCTTCTGCAATATCCCACGATTTCTTCCCTGTTGTACAATACGAACTGTCGTGAATGGTTGATATCATTCTCACTTCTCTTTTGTCTTTCCAAAGTAAAAGTAGAATGTCATCATTTCTTTTGAAAGCTATTTCACCTTTTTTTAGACCACGTGATTCATCTTTTAGACATTGTGGTAAGCCTCTGTTTTGTCGAATGGTTCCACATAATCTGGTTTTACGTTCCAGCAATGTTTTCGCAATGGAGATACTATTATAATAATTATCCTGATACACGTGGTGCCAAAAATCAAGATATGGATTAAGTACTGATAAAATTGTTTCGTTCAGTTTTTTTTTCTCAGCAGTATAAATTTCAAAATTACAAATATATCCGATATCACTTTCAGATAGAATTCTCACAAGTAAACCATATTTGACGATTTTTCCACGATTGTATGTCCGAAAAACCAAACGCCCTCTCCATGGAATGATACCCTCGTCTAGCGACAACTATTGTTTAGGTTTATACGCTGTATTGAATTTCTGCCGCGAGTATTCAACTACTGGTTGAACTTTAAAAAGTCGAATTGAAAACTGGTCCATCTTACTATTATCATTAAAGTGCCAAAATTTCCATATCTGTTCAAATCTATTTCGACTCATTGTTTGCGGAAAAATCGGAACTGCTAAAAGTGGATCTGTTGACCAATATTCTTTCCAATACCCCTTTTCTGTACGCCCCATTAAAATTATGAGAGCTAAACATTTTTTAAATTCTGTTGGACTGACAGGAGACCATTTCAAAGATATGCTGAGTTTACGTTGTATTCTTGATGTTTGACTGTAATATATGGATGACTGATGGCTAAACATTTCAAACAAATCATCACCCAGTATTAATTCTACGACCTCTGGGATACTTTTTCGGTTTGGTGGCAGAATTGCAACACTCCAATCACTTTCGAAGTCGTCCAGGCTCGATTGGAAATCCTCTATTGACCAATTATTAGTATATACATTTGCAGTCATAACTCTATCAGATGAATTATTGCTTAAATGATTATTTATTTCGGACTCAGAATCACTTGAAATTATTGGCACTTTCCTTCTTTTGGCCCTCATAATAATCTCACTGTCTGCACTTTCATCGCCATCAGAATTGCAACTATTCTCAGCGTCTCCGTCACTATCTATTTCCTTTAAAAGCCTTTTCCGTCACCATCGTCCTCATAAATATTTACATTTTGCTTTCCATATTTCAGGGCTTCAAATAATAATTATTAATTCGCAATACAAATTACAAAAAACTGCCGTTGACAATCACGTAGCAAATGTGTGATATCTCGTCAGTGGCCCGAACGACTGTATATGCAAGACGACGTATCTCGTCAGTGGCCTTGACCGACGAAAGACACATTCGAAACGTTTTGTCAGTAGCCTCGAACGACAAAAGACGCAAGACGAGATATCTTGTCATTCCTGTTTCGTCGCTCGGAGCCGTTGACGAGATATCTCGTCATCCGTCCGCAATGTGTTAACACTAGAACTACCGCACCAGTCATTTTGACTGGTTTTACAATTTGATTTAAATATTTCTACTTTATGTTACATTTTTTTTCCGAAATCGTGTAATGACTTTTGCGGTGATAACTAAAGAAATAGTAAAATATATTTTTTAAATGTTTTATTTATTCTGAATCAAAATAAATTGATACAGTAAAACCTGTTTTTGTGCGGTGGATAGGGGCCGAATAAAAGAAATCGTACAAAAAAATGTTCGAAAATTTTATAAATTCTTACATATAATAAACAATTTTGTACGATATACTACCTAAAATCTTTTTTATGCGGTGGATAGGGACCGCATAAAAGAAGTCGGACTTAGAAAATACATCAATGATTTATGAAATAGGTGAGAGAATGCTTTCAATTAAATAAAATAATTAAATTACACCTAAAGAAATTTTAAAAATATTTAATTCTTCATTGTACATATACATGGAGAAGTTTTCAAATTGTACATTAAATAGTTTGCTGCTACTCGTCGTAATCCAAAACGCGCATCCTCTTGCGATGAATTGGTTGAAAATCGATTTCGTCGCTTGAAGATAGGATTTCAATTGATTTGTTTTTTTGGTACTATAAACTCAGTGATCAGTTTTTGTGACGACGGTCGACTGGTCAATTGCTTGTAAACGCCACGATAGTGAGACATGCACGATCTCTGCTCTTTTCGGAATTTTAAGCGTCTTTCCGCATTGGTATCTATTTCAAGAAAATGCGTTTCCAATTTTTTCGAAATCTGGATCCCTGCATATATTTTATCTGCTGTAATAGATTCCTGTTCTTCTTGTGTATTTTCATAATCTATCAAACTATTGATAATGTCACTATCATCGACAGTTTGGTCCTCAATCATCTCGTCTAGGCCATTATCGCCGAAAGAATCAAAGCCTTCTCCGCCGATGTTATGTGCGAGCGCACTAATTTCAGATAATAACGTTGACGCGTTTTTGGTAACGTTTCGATTAATTACACATTCATACATTTCGTCCACAACATGTATATGTACATTGATAGGAAACATTAAACTGATGCTAACGCCGCTAAGATTCATATACCGCATAAAAATAAAATCGCACAAAAAAAATTGCACAAAAATAAAATCGCACAAAAACAAAATCGCATAGAAAAGGACCGCACAAAAACAGGTTTTACTGTACTATGGTTACTTATACCAACAGCAGTCATTTTGACTGGTATTTATTAAGGCGTTCATTTAGATCTGAAGTCGTAAAACATTTGAAGATTCTGTTAGGAATGTGTTATTGTTTTGTTTTGGAATTTGCTCGCTTGCCACATCACAGTATTATATCAGGCAACATTGTAAAAACAACCATCAAATAGAGAAGCTACTACATTTAATGAGTGCGTTTATAACAGTCGCTGGAAGACCATCATGCTCTTGTTCATATAACAATATATTCAGTATACGACATATTATTTCAATTAATGTAAGATGAGAAAATAAATACAAATATTATATACTAATTTTTATAATAAATAGTTTTGTTCTAGTCTTTCTAAACCCTGAAAATGGCAAAACAATTGAACACTTGTGAAGTATTGCAAAAATTGAATGATATACCAATGGAATGCTCTGATATAGAAGATGGTGAACTTTATGACTGTGAAGATGAACCAGAAGAAAATGAAATTGAATCCTGGGGTATTCACGATAATCTTGTTGATAGCGACAGACGTGACAATGATGATTTAGACAAAGAATATGTTCAGATATCTTCAGAAAGCGAATGTGAAAATAATTCGCATTTACGTAAAAGTAGATGTGTTCGAGTGTTCTCAAGTTCTGAAGATTCTAATGAAAGTATTTTACTAGAATCATAAAATGAAATTGCTGCAGACGGAACCATGCGCGAGGTGCATTATGTTCACTAATGCGTAAGGGATAATCCTAACTCATTAAATAAGTTAATAATACCAAAAATATATTACATAAAACATGGATTTCCTTTTGTAAGAAAGTAATGGAGCAACAAATTTAAAAATATTCTATTATTAAGTATTTTTTTAAGACCAGTCATTTTGACTGGTTTTGGTAGAAGTAGGTTTGCTGAATTGTCGGTAGTTCTAGTGTTAAGATAACATCAAGATAATTATTTTCAATAAATGTACCTTTTCATGCGCCTTCCTGGCACTGTTTCGTAAGGTTCGTTACGAACAATCGCACAAATTACTTTGGTTACGTAATAAACGTATACATTAAGTTGTGTATTAATAGGTAAAAAAATAGTAAATAAACTTGCACCAGGAATTCGCTGACGCCTGTGTTTATTATGCATAAGAGTATCAGTCTGTATTGTTAACCACAAAAATAAAGTTGTACCGCTCACATTATGATCTCTACGTATCAGTTTTCTTTAGTTTTGTGATAAATCTAGTTACATATACGTAATACATAGCTTTTATTCAATTTAAATATTTTTGTCTGACTACGTATCGCAGATATACCTACTTTGTTGTAAGTATTAATACTTAACGGCATGTATTTTGCATTGCTTTTCAAAACAAGTACGTATACACACACGTGCTATGGACCGATTAAATGAAGGAGGCTAAGTAATATGCATGTTTGCATGATCGTGAGATGGAGAACAGTTTGTTCTCATAGCACTCTTCCCCTGCTATTAACGCATAAATTAAATCAAGCATAACATCGACTTCGAAGAAATCTCTCTTATTACTTAAAAACTTGAAACATGAAACAATCCAAATATCCTATGCTACGTTTCTAATTTGTGTTATAGTTCAATTACGAATTGATATATACGGCTTTTTCAAGCAACGAACCTCAGTTTGGTAAGAAGTCACTTTTACCAAGAATTTGGGTTTGACACGTTTCCTCACGAAGGACGTCGATATCAACACATGCAAGACAACCTGAGGAGACATTGCACGGAGAATGGTGCGAAATCTTCCAGAAATGATACAATTGTTAAAGAGTAAACAGAAACAAACACTAATAGTGACACTTTACAATTGGTCAGACAGAATCAATAATGACTGCGCCATGTCTTAATAGCGTGTATAACAATAAGATATAAAGTATATGGTGATAGAAAAGTAACAGTATAAAATGTTTATGAACGTAGTTATTAGATTTTGTATATAATTCATAGTTTCATATATCTGTAATAGTTGTGACTCGTGTTTACTGTAAAAGATACAATAAAACCTGTTAGAAAGTAAAATGTTTTCAATTTCGGTTTTTACCTCCTTAAACCAGACAATGTGGTATGATACTCGTTATGTCAGTGCAGATAATCGTCCTTTTTCTTGGTCAACGTTTATTTTATTGTTCATTTTATTGTTTCTCAATTTGTTGTCAATTCTGCACTCTACGCATTTCAGATTCGTGTTTCTATACAATAAGTGATACATCGAAATAAATACAATATTCTTTAAACTTAATTCCGAATAATACGGAAATATATGTTACGTTAATATGATGAACCATTTATATTACTATTACGGGTTGATTTTATGACCGAAGAAGGATATCAGTGGTCACTTACGTCTCATTTTATTTATTTGCTGAGACAATCGAATGCAAGTGTTATCCGTTCCGATATCTTCTTCTGTATCAGTTGTACTCTGTGTTTCCCTACTAAAGTGTTATGATATATTTAATATGCTATTAAGCTGATTTACACTTATACAATATAATAAGCCTTAATCAAGAAGGAGCGCAATATTTTTATCAAAATTATAACCAAATTTGAGGAATCTTCGTTTTTAAATATTAAGTATACTACAAGAAATTATTAAGTCATACAAGTCATTAGTTGACTTTTATCGCTTTATTTTAATCATTGGGTGCCATGTATGGAAGATATTTACGATTGAGTTGTGTATAAAATAAAATGAATGTCATAGGTAAATGAATGTCACGCAACCGAGTCAGTCGACTGTACGTTCGTTTAAAATGCAGACATATCGTTTATTATAAGTTCGTTTTTCTCTTAAGGGGGGATTCCCGTCTAGAGGCGTGATTTTTAGGTAACCTTTCGAATTTTTTTTAGGAAAAACGATGAGGTCTTTCAGATTGCTGTTTTTTTCTACATATTAGTACACGTTTTAACTACTCAAAAATACTTTTTGCTCTCTCAAAATTATAAACATGAACGCCGTACGAGAGGTTTTATTAAACAATAAAAAAAAGTAGTTCCATGGTACCCATGATTCTGACCGTTCTGTTCATCAGAAACAAAAAAACGAAGAATATTATTAAAATATATGAGTATGGCTATCGTGTGAACTACGACGAAAAAAAATCTTGAATTTAGAAAAATAGCATGACTTTGAAAATTAAGTATCGATTTTGTCCCAATTTTTTCAGCTTTAAAGTATTGTAAAAATTGTTTAAATAAATATATTAATTTGATTGTAGTTCACACTAAAGCAACATATGTGCTGAAGATGTGTGCGTTCTCTTAGCGCAATCGGTTCGATAGATTTTGCGATATCGTGGGTACCAATTGCGAAAATGTAGTTTCGAGAAAAACGCGTTTAAAGTTTTTGAAGAAATTACTCAGACATAACACGCAAATGATTCCAGTTACATTCAATTTCCTATTCCGAGACCATAAAGGAGGCCTTCCTCTTCTTCGTACATATCTTGCAGAGCCGATTTTTTAACTCTGAGTAGCACTCGTTCGTTTTGAGCGACATTGGACGATCGCTGCTCCGATCGGCTGACGCGAGTTTGGTTACGGGAGTGGGCGTATATTTCCGCTTGTTGGCCAATTGCAATTTCCATGAGGTTCATAACTTTTAAAATGGGTAAAAACCTTTCGTTATAGTTTATCACGGCCAAAAAGGTCGCGATTTCTATCGTTTTTGTAGCACAGTACAGGTGTTTCGGGGCCATGGTCCAAATCAACGAATTCAATGATTCGTTGCTATTCTGCGTTTCTGCACCCAAACAACGTTCAAGCAACTCATCATTCGATAAATCCTTGTAAATAGGTTTTATAATTTCTAATACGTTATCATTGAGAGGCGGATTTTTGTGATGGAAGCCAGAAAACGTGCCGGCCCGTATGCAGCCCGTAACAAAATACGAGCGCATTTAGAGCGCGCGGCAGGAACATCAGCATATATGTGGCTATAACTTTGTTAATTTAAAGAATTTGGGGAAATTCTTTTGCTCACATATTCTCCATATCATATACTTTAAAAATATAAAAAAAAATCGATTTTTTTGACCGTCTAGACGGGAATCCCCCCTTAACCCACGGAAGGCGGACTGCCTGGCCTCTAATCGCCTATCCTGAAGAATGATTACCCGGCATACATGGAGCAGTGGCAACGCCGCCACGCACATAAAACTGCGATAGAAGGACCAAACTACACTCGCAACTCACAGAGCGTCATATGGGCGTGTGTATATCACATGGACGGTTTTCTCATATGTACATCAAATATAATATATTTTTATGTACCCATTTTGGACGTAAAGACATAAAAATTCAATTTAACTGTGAATTGAGCTATGCGATAAATAAAATGATATTTTATTTAGAATTACGCACGACCATATGACACACCGTGAGCATACGTATTTAGTTTGATCCCTTTTCCTTCGCAGTCTTACGTGCGTGGCAGCGCCAGTGCTCCGTGTATGCCGGGTAATCATTCTTAACACTTTGCGGACGGATGGCGAGATATCTCGTCATTCCTATTTCGTCGTTCGGGGCCGTTGACGAGATATATCGTCTTGCATATTCTGTCGTTCGGGACATGTGACGAGATATCACACAGTTCCTACGTAATTGTCGGCGGCAGTTTATTGCGAATTAACTATTTGAAGCCCTGAAATATGGATAGTGACAAAACGATTGGCAACATTACAGAAATATTTGCGGACAGTTTATCGGATACATCAAATGATGATGAGAATATTAGTATCATGTCACTTCACTTATTGTCATGTTTTACGAAATATCGTACTTTGAAAAATGTTTAGTTTGTACAAATTTTTATTTATTGAAAAATATTAAAAAATCATTCATTTTTAAAGTTGTTGTTGAAAATAAATATTTCGCGCGACAATGATTTTTAACTACTAACAAATCGTCATTAATTTAAAAATATTTGACGCAAAAAAATACCTGGCCACTGGGTATCGTTAGCAACAGAATGTCCAGTCCGCAATGTGTTAAGGGTGGGTGATTACAGACCCAGCATCCGTCCTGCGCTCGGCAACCAGGCGATACGCCTTCCGAGGGTTAATTTTTTCTATACCTCCTCTTTGTCCTTCGCCGCTTTTCTTGAACTTGTCCAAGTACGCCGTCACGACTTCACTTTCACAACCTCCTCTGCTCGATCTCCTAGTAATTTGCCTTCTTTATCTTTTTCACCATTCCAAATGTGTAAATCCTATCTTCTTCATCTCTCCTTTCCCTAGCCTCTATTGAAATAATTCGAAATCTCCTACATTCTGATCTGCTTATACCACTTGTACCTTAAATTTCGTATCCTTTCTCTCTTCCGCCTCTCTTCTTGCTTCTTTCCTTCTTCTCTACTCCCTCTACCTCTGTCTATTCTCCAGTTCTCACCCCTGCTCCGTCTTCCTGCCGGGTGGTTCTCTTCTTCCACCCTGTCGTCTTTTTCAACGTATCATATATGCCGCCGTACACAAATATTTTCACCGCTCTTCATCTCTAACCTACTATTAGCACTCTCATTTTGCCGAATGGTAATTTCCTTTTTTTTGTGTGAAATCAAAATCGTTTTTGCATACTGTCGTCATAATTTATCGGAGCGAAATGTCTCTTTTCTTGCACAGATTCATTAAAATTCGCGTCAAACGCGCAATTTTTACAGAATAGTCAAGAAAACTTCGTAAAATATACGCAGGAAGCCTGTTGGGCCAGTTTCGATTATTGTTTATATACTTGGAAGTTTAAACTGAAAAGCTCATTTTCATCATAGTATTTGTAATGTGCGCAAAAATGTGCACAATAGTTAGAAATTGTCAAACTTACTTGGCCACGACGTAAGCCTTGTTCAGGGATAAGGATAATTAAGAAAAACGGATTTCAGATTCGCTTCTAGCAGCTCAAAATCTATTAAGAATCCGCTACCGAAAATTACAAAAAAAAATGTTGGCGTTGGATATGATAAGAATATTGCATACATACTGCACTCCGTCTATGGTCTAATATGCCCACCAACGTGTGATACTACAAATCGCGCTTACAATTTTTTCTTCTACCTTTTATGTTTGGTTCATTTGGATTCATCAAAAATTGCATGCAAGTTTTTTAAATAGTTGTAATTGTTCGGGAGCAGCGTAAGAGAGATGTTGATTTCACTATCCGGCTCGAAGGACCAAAATGTTCGAGGGCAGCAGTGATATAATATAATTTTGTTGTAAGCAAAATTGGCTGCTCCCGGTGTTTTTAAGCTAATGATTTACCCGTTTATTAATTACAAAAGGTCCAGTGTGGCCGCTCACAGATGGCCAAGTGCACTGGATGTGTCGCGTTTGGTGGTTGAGAAGAACTGAATTCGTACTGGTTACAAAAGAGGTCCAGTGTGACCGGTCACGGATGGCCAAGTGCACTGGATGGAATTACAATGTTACAGTAAGAATGACTTCCCAAAGAATGCCTTCCCAAAGATGTTGTCGCTATAGACTCGTCTATACTCGCGTTTGTAGTTTACAAAGAGGTCCAGTGTGGCCGGTCACGGATGGCCAAGTGCACTGGATGTGTCGCGTGCTGAATTTGAATTTGGTTCCAAAGTGTCCAGTGTGGCTGGTCACGGAGGTGGCCAAGTGCACTGGATGAGTTGCGTATTCGAACTTGTTACAAAAAGGTCCAGTGTGGCCGGTCACGGATGGCCAAGTGCACTGGATGTGTCGCGTATTCGAACTGTCTTCAAACGAAGATTCAAACTTTGTGGAAGAATGAGCAGGGCCACCCCCCTCCCCTTGTGGAGCTTCCCTTATTAGAACCTCCCTCATTGGAGCCTCCCATATTGAGGCCTCCCAAATTGGGTCCTCCCACAATCGGGCCTCCCATATTGAGACCCCCATAGTGGGTTGGGGGTGGAGTGCCACATCCCGGGCTAGTATGTACGGGGTCTTCTTTATCTTTGCCTGCAGATAAGGCAATATAAACCAAGGCCCCGCCATAAACAACCCGGGTACTCATTCCTGCCACACGGATATTTTCGAAGTTTATGGCAGTGCCTATGGAACTCTTTAACCCTTTGAGTGCTATGGACGCATATATGCGTCCGCCGAAATCTGTCGTTGTCGACTATGGGCGCATATATGCGTCCCCAATCGTTTCGATTTCTCACCTATTATAGCCATAATTATACATGTATGAGATGAATACAGATGCGTTCTTTATCAAATGATTTTCTTGCATTATTTAATTTGGCGTAAATACAGAATTATCATTAAAACTTATTTGCGCCTTAAATAATCGATCAGTAGAGTTCACACTAGCGAAAAGTGTTCCGTCCCCAGCGATCGCTTTGGCCAAAAGTATTCAGCACTCAAAGGGTTAAGTACCAGACGACGACAGTGTGTCGTCGGACACTTTCCAGAGACACTGCCCTTTTGTTAGCTTGCGATGCAACGGAATGTTTTCATTAATAGAACTAAGTGAAAGTACAACTGCACAGCACGTATTTCTGCACTTTCCCACGCGATTAGGGCAGTTTCCCTAATGAAATATGATCGTTGCTCTTCCCGACCGAAGTGGTCGTTGGAACCGTGAAGAAACCCTGAACAGTAATTGCAACTGCATTTGTAACTTAGGGAGAAATTTCCTTAAAAATGGTCGCCTTTCCGATGTTTTCCGCTTACCTGTTATGGATGCATTGAGGAGAAAACATGCAACCATAGCTATTTACCTAATTGTTAGGTACACCTAACAATACCAAGAATCGACCCGAACGTCCTCGAATGATTATCAGCTGCCTTCAGGACCGCACTTGTGTTACTAACCGGGAAAGATAGATGCGATTAGTCATCACACAAGCAATCCTACATCAAGTAATCAGTACTGTCATGCGTCTGTTATTTCTCAGGCTCTGGTTTTGACCTGACCACCCAGCGTACCCTTCGAGCCCGACCACTTCAAATCATCCCGCTATCTTATCCTTAACCAATTAACTGTGGCGCCCTCGTTTAAGAGTGCGCACAGTTTTCTGTCGCCAGAATCGAGCCATGACGAGTATACTCGTCAATCACAGAGTAAGTTGCGCTGGTAAGAAATTGGATGAGAAAGATGGGTTTATTTTATAAAATTGAAAATTTAATTACGGATATTTATTTATTTGGTTAACATAAGGATATATTACATACATATTAAACTAGAAACGCAATAAAATAAACTTCGGGCCAGCAACTATCAATAGGCTCAGCGCCTGGTCGGCGTCACGTATTTCTCCCATGACTGACCATAACTGAAGGAATCCTATTATAAATCAACTTTTTGAATTTTGCCTTTGCACATTTTAGGTTAACATCTAAAAAACATTATCATCGCACATAAATAAATTCACTATACGAACTAGTAAACTGTTTCAACCGGTGCATACGAGGCCGCATGAGTTCATCTCAAACTATTTATGTTTTTTATTTGTTTGTTTTATTCCGGCATAGCCTCAAAATATTCTAAACATCTTGAAATTTGAGAATATGTTTTGTTTTTCTCAAAAATTGCAATTTAAATAGCCAATGGTCACTGCTTTATACGCATGACGAGTATACCCGTCAATACACAAAATCGTGTCGCTTCTCCATGACGAGTATACTCGTCAATCACAGTTAATTGGTTAAGGACATAAACGAAAACGCAGATATACTCCACGCAGCTGTGCAACACCGATCCTAGTACTGCTCCCGCCCAAAAACGTCCTTTTCCAAACTTTCCCGCGTATTCCCCACTCACGATTCTACCCAAAAACCACCCCACATAAAACCCAACGTCTTGACTCCGCGTCCTCAGATAGATTCCCGACTCCGAAGTTGTAAGAAGGACCTCTCCCGTTGTTGTATATAATAAAACTTATACTATTTTTGCTGATAAAAGCTTTCTACTCTGTTCACCTCGCGTTGTTCCGGTGTATCTTTATGTAAGACGTTAGTGCTAATAGGCTGGCACAACAGTACATCACGAGAAGTTGTCCGGTATAGAACACATTCAGAACACCGCAACTCGACCACATAACAAGTATCTTGTAACGTTACATTGAGTTTGTTAAATAAATTTAACTAAGGACTTGTACATAAATTATTAGACGAAAACCAGATCCATTCCTCCGTAAAACATCGAGTGTGTTGTGTGTCGACCACCACAGTAAGGGTTGATACACAATACATAACACTAACAGTTAATCCGAAAAAATGTTAATATCATCATAATCTCTCTTTACAAATCTTGAAATCTACACCGTTAAGGATGTTAAACAGAATTAATATATAATTAAGTAACATAATGGTACGCTTCAATTTTTTGGTTATTTAAATGTACATTTTTGTACTGCCTACTTCAAGAATATGTTATTAAGCACAACTTAAATTATATTAATCAATTAAAAAACTAAACCAATCATAATTTACAGCTCCAATGCTATGAATAGAAACGGATTGAAAAAATATATATTCATTGGTTTTTATCTGTACTTTCACGAAATAATATAATTCTGTGTGTATAACATAACAACTGCAATTAAAAATTGACTTGTATACAAATAGATAATAAATATGCAATACGCTTTCTTTTTTAGCTATCTTCGAGTTGGAATAGCCGTTGGCGGTGGTACCCTATTTTGTATCGTCGTACTATCATCCGTATGCTTTGTATATTCAACATGCAAATCAGTGAAGCTTTCGAGATTCGGGATAGTCATTCCCCTGCAGCGTCGCACGTCAAGATATTGAATACTGTTGCAATACAGTCTTATGTTATTAAGACTACAATCTGTGAGTTGTGAACAACCCTGTAATACAAATATTTGTTACATCATGTTATATTGTCAAAGAACAACGCTTACTTCATATTCCTGCATAAACCAGTTGCGTAAGCAAAGCAGTAACTTTATAATTTATTCCCCAAGGTGGAAGTATATGTGTAATGTTAGAAAGTGGTTAAGAGTTTTAGACTTAAGTATAACTTTTTTTGTCATAAAACCTGCATTCTAATCTATTACAACTTCCCTAATTTCGTTTTCAATATATCATTATCTAGTATGATCATGATGGTATTATTGTTAATAAATATTCAACAATATCTGATAATTCAATATGAGAAATTACATTGATCCAATTAGAGTTTGAATCCGATGATCTTTACAATTATCATTAGATTACATTTAATTCAATTAGTCCGATTAGAAGAAACTAAAGTACAAAACAATATATTTTATATAGCTTCTTATACTATTTTTTTAACGCACCCAGTTCATACAAACGTATTACATGTTATTATTACTATATCGCGTAATTACTTGTAGGTATAATTTCTTCAGCCTGTGTAAATTTCGTGCAATGAGGTATACCCAATCGTCTGAGATATTATGACATTCGGATAAATCCAAAATTTCAATGGCGGGATTATTATTGGCTAAATAAGCCAAACCCATTTGTGGTATCTACAATCAGCGATAGTAACGCGTATACTGTACATATGCTTTACAACTGTAGCATTTTTGAGATAAACAATTTTACCTGCTGACATTTGCTTAATTTTAATACTTGTAACTCGGGAAAGGCAAATACGTGCTTGAGACTGACATCGGTGATTTTATTACATCCTGATAAGTCAAGCTGCCGAAGACTTCTCAGACGAAGCAAGGAAAATCCTGTATTTACCTCGTCAGGTTTTGTTACATTGTCACATAAATTCATCATTTCTCGTTTTCTATCGACATCCCGCACTATTTCTTCTTCTGCTCGTGAACGTAAACTTATTCTTAATCGTGGTTCCGTAATTGGCGGTATATTTTTTAATTCGTTGTTCCTTACGGTGTTATAAGCACGCATTCCCATTCCTGTTAATCCAACGTCGCTTATTTGAACGCAATCGCATAATTTCAGTATTCGTAAGAGTACAAGTTCCTTAAATATCATCTGCAAATAAAATTAATATATATTACATAATTGAGCCGCTCAATGCACACATCGATTAACTCCACTTTTTGAAAAATCTTAAATTTAAGTGTCAAAGCCCTTGGTATAGTCATAACTTTTTATATTTATAGTAACTTTCCTGAATAATAAATATTAGCCCCGTTAAATGGCAAATTTTTTTGGCAACTGAATAATAAGTAATTTATTTCAAAAGCCATTTCGATTAACTCCATACTCTAATATAAATCGTTTCAGTAACGCCGTATCTGTTCTGGCCGTGCATCGACGCTTATTTGTTTTTAAACAGCCGAAGATGCTCTCTCCCTCTCAATAATATTCGTAACAAAAATCGCATCGGTAAACAGATAAAATGAAGCACAATGCAAGCGGTAGTTAGTATAGCAGTGATCTCGCACGCTTAATGTTACTGTGTACTTCTTAGTCTTTTCAACATTACTCCCAGATTTTTTTTGAACAAATAAATATTATACCGTTATAATCAAGATGAGTGAGACTAATAATGTGAGTAAGGAAAGCAGTGATGATTCTTCAATACGATTTATCAACAGAAATTCTGGGTTAAGAAGACGTTTATCGTTTTCCTCGGATTCATCGGATTGCAATAGTACAAACCCAACAAACACATTGATTGGGAGAAAAAGAAGTCGTAATCCTGTTAAATGGATACGAAATTTACAAAAGCATAACAGGATAAAAGGTTCGGCATACAGGAATAGGGGACGAAAATTAATACCTGCAAAAACATTTGTCAATATACAATGCAGATGCCGTCAAAATTGCAATCAAAAAATTATTTCGGATGAGAGAGAGGCTGCCATGAAAGAATTTTATAGTTTACATAGTCAACTTGACCAAAATATTTTCTTAAGAGGTTGTATCAAAGTTAACGAAATAAAAAGAAGGCGCCCTACGAATGAAACTAAAGAACGAACATCACATTCGTTTACATATTACTTTCGAAAAGAGGGACTTGATATTACCGTTTGTAAGAAATATTTTAGAGACACTTATCAGGTGAGTGACGGGAGGATATACGATTGTTGTTCTAAAGAACAAGTTACATCTTTGGTTGATAAGCGCAAAGGTCGCGTTGCAAGCAATAAAACAGATGATACAAATGTTATAAAGCATATAAAGTCATTTCCAGCCTACAGTAGTCACTACACCAGAGCTCATAATCCAAGACGACAATATTTAAATCCTGACTTAAATATTAAGAAGATGTATGAACTATACGTCACAGAATGTGAAAAGGAAAACGTAGCACCAGTGAAAGAAAAATATTACTGTAATGTGTTCTCTACAAAATTTAATTTACATTTTAAACAACCATCAAAGGATACGTGTCAAACTTGTGATACTTTTCAAATAAAAATTCAATCTTCAGACGATGAGGGAATTAAGATGGCAAAAATTGAAAAGAAAAATCACTTAGAAGAGGCTGAACGGGCTCGAATGGCAACATCGGAAAAATTGTTCGTATTTTCTTTTGACTTGGAAAAAGCTTTAGCCTTTCCCAAGTTGACCACATCCGTAGCTTATTATAAGCGAAATTTATATGTTTATAATTTTCGATGTCATGAATTCAATAAAAATATAAGCCACATGTTTGTTTGGCCAGAAACTGAAGGATCTCGTGGGTCTCAAGAAATTTTATCTTGTCTAAAAAAGTACATAAAGACTTACGCTGCAAACTTCGAAAAAATAATAACATATTCGGATTCGTGTACCGGTCAAAACAGAAATATTAAAACCGTCTTAAGTTTATTGAAACTTGTTCAAAGCACGGAAATCAAACTGAATCAATTGACATGAAATTTTTAGTAAGTGGACACAGCTATTTGCCCAATGACTCAGATGTGCCATTGATTGGTACCATATAATCAAAACATGTTAAAAGGAAGCGCCGTTTCATCTAATCCAAATGACTCACCAAGATTTTTTGTCAACAAAACCTTTAGAACAGTCTATCATTAACAGAAAAGTAACCGTCACAGGGCTTCCAGTAAATTGGCTTAAAATACGCTGGATAAAGTTAGAAAGGTCCAAACCCTATCTCATACAATTCAAATGTGACTATAATGAAGATACAGAATTTCAAGCCATTAATATAAGAAAATCTTTAGTGGGTAGACCGCAAAGTTTGCAAAATATAGATCAGCCTTTATTATATCCTAAAGGTAGAACTGTGACAAAGGAAAAATGGAGAGACATGGTGGACCTGCTAAAATTCATTCCTCCTGTTAAACACGATTACTATAAGAACTTGTCAACAAATCGAAATGACGAATCCTCGCATACAGCTGATGAAGAAGACATTATTTATAATATTGCTGAATCATCCCAAAGAATAATGCCGCTAACATAAAGCTGCTATAAATTAATTACGAAAATTATTTTATAACCGAACTTCCAACATTCATTTTTATGGAAAAGCTGTGATAAAAATGTATAATAACTAACTTTTTCTGTAATAAAAACTTAAAAATGAAAAGACTAAATTTAACTTTATTACTTTTTTCAGTTGCCAAATCGATTAACTCCATCAGTCACATAAAAACTGTAACATTACTGACGATTGTTTGTTGGCTATTCTTTCTTATTAATTTTATATACCGTTAGATGAATGCTATATCTTCAATTATGCATTCCACATTATATATTTGAATTCATATTATCAGAGGAATTTTTAAAAACAATATACATTATATCATCGCGTTTCTCAACTTTTCGTTTTATGGAGTTAATCGATGTGTGCACTGAGCGGCTCAATTAGAGTATTTTGTGATTAAACATTTACACATATTGAGAAAGTGTTATCTGGTATAGTGAGGTATAATCTGATTATAGTTTTAGTTATATATTCGAATTTCATACAGATATAAAAGACATGTTTTTCAACATAAGAAACACAGCTTTTTTCTACGATTGTTTTGATGTCACTTGGTATTTCCTATGATGTACTTCCATACTGTAACTACATCCAAATTATTTTACACTGGTTTTACTCTTTCCTATCAGAGTTGGTTATTGTAATCTCAATAAGTAACCAATTTTAGTTGAAAGTTATACATTATTCTTAAAGTAGATTTCATGCTTTGGATGCAGCTGTACATACGAAAAATCCATGTTCACATGCTATATAAACTTAAACATTACAGATTTTGTAAACCAAATGTATAACTTACATACCTGTATGGTTTTATCTGTGGTAGCAATAAAACAATAACTGATATCAAGTAATCTCAAATTCGCAAAAGTTGTAGCAATACTTTCAATGGCTTTTTCGTCAAAATTTAATGCATTGGCTGCAGATTTATGTAGGTTTCTTTTTTGCAACCCTTCCTTGCCATTCTGCATATCATTAGGAAGGGTTACGGTAATACATTCCCCTGTAAGTTGTTCACAATCTGAAATGTCCAAATCCTTTAAGTGCTCCAGTAATTGGATTTGTTGTACGCCAACATTTGTTACTGCACGGCATCTCCTTATTTTCAAGCTTTCTAACTTTGTCAAATTCTTACAAATGCAAGCTAAATTTGCATCAGTAATTCTAGAGCAGAAACTGATATCTAAAACTTTTAAACGTGTTTGATGCTCTGATAGGCCTTTGATGCCAGTAAGTGTAAATTGATCACATCCTTGTAATTGTAAAGTTTCTAACTTTAAATCCTCTTACTTCGATAAAGTTGTGAGAACTATTCCATCAATGAGTGTGTAACCGAAGTTGAGATGTTTCAGTTTTTTAGCTTGCCATGTAATATAACGCAAGATATTTAAGAATGTTAAGACTGATTTTGAGCCACGTACAATAATCTCTTCATTAGGATAAAACTTTTTGTATAATCCACCGTGAAATGAAACTTGACAACCCATCAGACTTAAAGAATCCAAATTTGGGCAAATAGCGACCAGTCTATTAAATAACGCATCACTTAAATAACGATTATAGGCAAGACTAAGTTCATGTAAACTGCTTAGCTTTTCTGATCATTCCTTTACAACATTACTGTCATCTAAAAGTCTGCCAGACATTAGGCATTCTCGACATGCATTTATACATAATGTATGGAGGTTATCACAATGTTTTAAAGTATCTATAACAGTTCTCTCACTTAGATCACAGCGTATCTGCAAACAATAATTTATTTAAAAATAAATACTGAAATATTTACATGTCTTATGATTACATAAGAAAAATGACGTTTTCTTAACTCTTCCTATTTCAACATGACACAAGAAAAAATAAAAGATATGCAGTATTTGAAAGAAATACACATTTTATAGTCAAACTACAAGATGTAGACAATTAAACTTCTTTCATACATGCAAACACGTCTAAATAATCATATATAAACTTATAGTCTAAACATTTAATCCGTGTAAAACTTTCCAAACGCAGCAGAATAATCTGCAACTACATAGGAAGGGTTAAGCTTATTATAGAAAGTCCTTAAACTTTGAAATTCTTTACCAAGGTAAGACTTCGCATTTGCGAGCACAATTGGTTCCATATAGGTATATATTGTATTACTTCAATATCCTTGAAAACAAAGTGATAGAATGGTCTAGTTGAATATTGTAGTATTTTCATAACATTGCCTAAGTGTTCATATTGTGGTCCACCGAGCAATGTTACCTGCTCATCTAAAAATTTTGGTGCAAGAGATGCTTCTCGCCATACTCTGTTAACCAAACCAGCTGCCTTTCTATCTGATACTGATAGAAATGTCATTACATGAATAATAACCTAAAAATTATATTACTGGTAGAACACATCAGAAACGATTCACTATCAATTTGACAATTCATGATGTCAGCAGACGCAAATAAAATTATACCACTACTTAAGTATAGGATTGGAGTTACATACTCAATTAGTTAGTTAACTATAATTTTTATATAAACGTTGAGGTTAAAATTTAGACGATTACTGTATCGAGTTTAATTGCATTAATTCAACCTATTATCAGTACGGCCATCTATAAGAAACAATCTGCTGTTATATGTGCATCAACTAAATACTCACGTCTACAGGCAGCAGCGGAATATAAAATGAATAAGAAAGAATAGCCAACAAACAATCGTCAGTAATGTTACAGTTTTTATGTGACTGATGGAGTTAATCGATTTGGCAACTGAAAAAAGTAATAAAGTTAAATTTAGTCTTTTCATTTTTAAGTTTTTATTACAGAAAAAGTTAGTTATTATACATTTTTATCACAGCTTTTCCATAAAAATGAATGTTGGAAGTTCGGTTATAAAATAATTTTCGTAATTAATTTATAGCAGCTTTATGTTAGCGGCATTATTCTTTGGGATGATTCAGCAATATTATAAATAATGTCTTCTTCATCAGCTGTATGCGAGGATTCGTCATTTCGATTTGTTGACAAGTTCTTATAGTAATCGTGTTTAACAGGAGGAATGAATTTTAGCAGGTACATCATGTCTCTCCATTTTTCCTTTGTCACAGTTCTACCTTTACGATATAATAAAGGCTTATCTATATTTTTCAAACTTTGCGGTCTACCCACTAAAGATTTTCTTATATTAATGACTTGAAATTCTGTATCTTCATTATAGTCACATTTGAATTGTATGCGATAGGGTTTGGACCTTTCTAACTTTATCCAGCGTATTTTAAGCCAATTTACTGGAAGCCCTGTGACGGTTACTTTTCTGTTAATGATAAACTGTTCTAAAGGTTTTGTTGACAAAAAATCTTGGTGAGTCATTTGGATTAGATGAAACGGCGCTTTCTTTTTACATGTTTTGATTTTATGGTACCAATCATCTGGTGAAAAAATGTTTTGATTTTTTTTCGCACATGACTCAATAATGGCAAAATCTGAGTCATTGGGCAAATAGCTGTGTCCAAAAAAATTTCATGTCAATTGATTCAGCTTTGATTTCCGTGCTTTGAACAAGTTTCAATAAACTTAAGACGGTTTTAATATTTCTGTTTTGACCAGTAGACGAATCCGAATATGTTATTATTTATTCGAAGTTTGCAGCGTGAGTCTTTATGTACTTTTTTAGACAAGATGAAATTTCTTGAAACCTACGAGATCCTTCAGTTTCTAGCCAAACATGTGGCTTATATTTTTATTGAATTCATGACATCCAAAATTATAAACATATAAATTTCGCTTATAATAAGCTACGGATGTGGTCAACTTGGGAAAGGCTAAAGCTTTTTCCAAGTCAAAAGAAAATACGAACAATTTTTCCGATGTTGCCATTCGATCGGCAGCCATTTGACTGCGAGCCCGTTCAGCCTCTTCTAAGTGATTTTTCTTTTCAATTTTTGCCATCTTAATTCCCTCATCGTCTAAAGATTGAATTTTATTTGAAAAGTATCACAAGTTTGACACGTATCCTTTGATGGCTGTTTAAAATGTAAATTAAATTTTGTAGAGAACACATTATAGTAATATTTTTCTTTCACTGGTGCTACGTTTTCCTTTTCACATTCTGTGACGTATAGTTCATACATCTTCTTAATATTTAAGTCAGGATTTAAATATTGTCGTCTTGGATTATGAGCTCTGGTGTAGTGACTGCTGTAGGCTGGAAATGACTTTATATGCTTTATAACATTTGTATCATCTATTTTATTGCTTGCAACGCGACCTTTGCGCTTATCAACCAAAGATGTAACTTGTTCTTTAGAACAACAATCGTATATCCTCCCGTCACTCACCTGATAAGTGTCTCTAAAATATTTCTTACAAACGGTAATATCAAGTCCCTCTTTTCGAAAGTAATATGTAAACGAATGTGATCTTCGTTCTTTAGTTTCATTCGTAGGGCGCCTTCTTTTTATTTCGTTAACTTTGATACAACCTCTTAAGAAAATATTTTGGTCAAGTTGACTATGTAAACTATAAAATTCTTTCATGGCAGCCTCTCTCTCATCCGAAATAATTTTTTGATTGCAATTTTGACGGCATCTGCATTGTATATCGACAAATGTTTTTGCAGGTATTAATTTTCCTCCCCTATTCCTGTATGCCAAACTTTTTATCCTGTTATGCTTTTGTAAATTTCGTATCCATTTAACAGGATTACGACTTCTTTTTCTCCCAATCAATGTGTTTGTTGGGTTTGTACTATTGCAATCCGATGAATCCGGGGAAAACGATAAACGTCTTTTTAACCCAGAATTTCTGTTGATAAATCGTATTGAAGAATCATCACTGCTTTCCTCACTCACATTATTAGTCTCACTCATCTTGATTATAACGGTATAATATTTATTTCTTCAAAAAAAATCTGGGAGTAATGTTGAAAAGACTAAGAAGTACACAGTAACATTGAGCGTGCGAGATCACTGCTATACTAACTACCGCTTGCATTGTGCTTCTTTTTATCTGTTTACCGACGCGATTTTGTTACGAATATTATTGAGAGGGAGAGAGCATCTTCGGCTGTTTAAAAACAAATAAGCGTCGATGCACGGCCAGAACAGATACGGCGTTACTGAAACGATTTATATTAGAGTATGGACTTAATCGAAATGGTTTGTGAAATAAATTACTTATTATTCAGTTGCCAAAAAAATTTGCCATTTAACGGGGCTAATATTTATTCTTCAGGAAAGTTATTATAAATATAAAAAGTTATGACTATACCAAGGGCGTTGACACTTAAATTTAAGATTTTTAAAAAAGTAGAGTTAATCGATGTGTGCATTGAGCGGCTCATATCGCGCTCCACGGTCCTGCGCACAGTGCTGACACACGGACATGGAGAGGGAACTTTGTGGCGCAGGAGATGCATGCTATACCGATCAGCTGTGGCTCCGGAGCCGCCAGTTCGACAGCCCTGATGTAGAACGTAACAAATGGTCAATTGAAAATTACATGTAAGATATCCAAATGTCAAACATTAGTATTCGTTAAGAAAGTTGAGCGCTGCCAAAAAATAAATCACGGAAGAAAGAAGCGGATAGCTGCACTCACAAAAATACTGAGAACGCATAATGCTGTTTTGAACGGCTCAGAGGCCTGAAAATATGTTACGTAGTTTGAGGTGCAAACGAAAAGTGATTCGAAAATATTTCTGATGCTAAAAAATGTATCGGGGTTAATGGCTAAAAATACACAGAACCAGTAAGTTTTGATTCGGCGTTTGTTTTGTTCGTTTCTCTTACTCGATATAAGATACGTCAAATTTAACTAGGTGAGAGTCGTTGTTTTATTAGCGAAAAAACTTATTATTTGAACGATTATATCTCTGTATTGATTCGGATAATTGACGTTCTACTCTAATAGTGTAATTTTATTTTCAAGTTAAATTCTGCTGCAACAATAACCGAAAAACTATTTTTGCAAGTAGAAATTACACAATTTAACCCTTTCGCTATGGAGCGATTTTCCGCCGCGCTACTCCCGCTGAATGAGCCGCTGTGCCGAAAGTGAGTTTTTCTAAAATTGCCTTTATGGTATTTCCATAAAATTTCTCTTGTCAATTTAAGATGAAAAGCAGCTACAGAAATATCTTTACGTGTTTTGAATTTATATAAGCAATATGAGTTCCAAACTACGGTTACTGTGTTCGCGTAGCGATCAGGCGTACGGTGACCATAGTCACCGTTCGGGTGTAGCGAGCGTCAATCTATAGTCACTATAGTCACCGGCCGAAGCGAAAGGGTTAAATACTATTTGTTATGGGGCTGAAATGTTGACTACACATACAAATCTTTCTGACCTATTTAACCTCATCAGTACGGCATTTGTCTGCGGCTGTTCTCTTGGCTTCGCGAACAAGTTGACAATCAATCGTATTATAATTTGTCACTTTTCGATACCTGTTTTATAATTAAACGATCAAACGAATGTACCTGCATGTGAAGTTCGATCGTAATTATACGAGAGGCTCGCCCTCGAGATTACAGATGCAGTACCATTTCTCCGACCTACTGAATGTCACGTTTTTAAAATGATCACAAACTTGTAGTTTACTGGCTTGCGCCCGTGACGTCTACCCGTGCTCTTCATCGTCATATCGTTTAAAGTTATAAGAAAAATTTTATGGGTTCTGAACTGGGGAAAAGGGGGGTTCGAAAGGAGCACCATAGGATTTTACTGGGGGTTTTGTAATCTCTTCGGGCGAGCCTCCTGTATAATTACACTTTTCTTGTTTAATTATAGAAAAGGTTCGCCCGAAGAGATTACAGATGTAGCTTTTCAGAGTTATTAACCATCAATTTTTCAAGTTGAACAATTATGTCTTATAAAAAAAACATTTTTGCAAAAACCTGCGTTTCTTGCGACCATTCCACCTGCGGTTAGCATTAGCTCTAGAAGCAAACAGGTCTAACACAGGTTTACCGAATCGCTTTTCTATTAAGCGAAATGCGTAATTCGCCAGTTCTCATTCTGTATCAACATTCAATATTAGCCATGTGATTTCATCCCCGTAGGCTTCGGGGCCCCGGGCCTCCGCGCACCACGCTATCGATCGGCGGAGGCGTGTCTATCGAGGTTGGGACCGAGGGCTACAAGTACCTGAGCCTCAGACTCGATCCCAGGTGGAAGTTCAACCGACACTTCCAAAATAACCTTAAAAGGTATAAGTGTACGGTTGCAGTTTTGGCAAGGCTGCTGCCGAACTTTGCGAGGCCAAATGCGGCGGTTCGTCGCCTGTACGCGGGCGTCGTAACTTCAATGATGCTATACGATGTGCCGGTGTGGGCGGGCGATCTGTCGCGGGGTAGTCGTGTGATGCTGAAATCTGTCCAGCGGCAGATGGCTACCCGTACAGTCAGGGGCTACCGAACCATCTCCCTCGAGGTGACGAGGGCCCTTGCAGGCATCGTGCCTGTTGACCTGCTGCGCGTGAACAATCGGAGATCTACGATCACCGTGCAGGAGTGCGCGAGCGCGGTCAAGATCCGGCGGTGATCCTCAGTGGTGCCGTTTGGAAGGCTGCGAGGTTCCGCTCGACAGCGCAATGGCTCCGGAGAGTGGGCGACTGCGCGCACGCGAGTGAGCGGCGATTAGGCCGGTGTCGTGAACTCGCCGATGTGCTCCTAAGGAACCCACATGAGTGGTTCAACCGGAGCTGTCTCATTTCGCCGGGGTTTCGCGCTACGCAGGTACTCACCGGATATGGTTGTTTCGGTGTTTATCTGTGGAAGATAGGGAGGGAACGCAACGCGAATTGTGAGCACTGCGGGGAGGGTACTGAGGACACGGTGGTTCACACGTTCGAGGAGTGCCCGTAGTGCCGTTGTGCGTTTAACTCTTTCTGCGAGGACATTATGTCCCAGAAGGAGTCTGCGGAGCAGGAGCGCGATAAGCAACCCGACTCCGGGCGGAACAGCCGGAGACGTGCCCCGGCCATCGATCGCCTCAATGCGCGAGGCGATGGTGGATAACTGCGGCTGTGGTCGGTGGAGCTGTCAACCTCATAGGTGGCATCTCTTTCCGACTGCCACACTGGTTGCAGGCGTCGGACACTACCTGCGACTGGGTAGAATGATGCACGTTGACACGAGCAGGGACTCGTCCAACCAACAAGGTGCACAAGCGAGCGATGGCGGCGGGCAGATGCCTGGCCCGTCGTCGATAGTTACTGGGGATTGGTATGTAACATTATAAGAATGTTTTGCATGCATGTACGCGTGTGCCCTTTCTTTCACAAACATTTTTTTTCGTAACTAAAGGTGTGTGTATTTGTGTGTTTCATACCCCGAGTGGTCTATCGCACATCCCTTCTGGATCTTCGTTGGAAATGTGCGAGTTCGGCTCGCAGCGCCGGATGGGTTTCGGTGAAATTCTTAGGAGAACCCGAAGCCCATCTTAATTCAGTGTAGGAAAGTGGCGTCGGCGGGGTTTTAGTCAGTAAAAATCCGGCACTACCCCTGCACTTTCCCTTGGAAGTGCGGGGGTGTCTTATAGAAGAATTCCCCTCCGTTAAAAAAAAACACATTCAATACTCTCGATTGAGCATCTGTTTCGTTGTTCTTTTTCGACGGAATCTATGCTGCGTGGATCCAAATCCTACGTTCTTCACACCAATTCCAAATATCACAGGCAAGTTTATGCAAATGGGGAAACTCAGTCCCACCCGTCCTCTTAATGTATGCTTTTGCCATAATATTATCAATTCTAAGAAGTAATTCACAGTCACTAAGATCTACACCAAGCTATTTTAAAGCTATGAGCGCAGCTATCAACTCTAAGGAGTGTATATGCAATACGTTCTCATCCTGTTTCTAAAAACTACGAGCTGTTTCGCCGTCGCAAAACGCGCCCCCGCCCGAGAGATACGCATTCAAAAAAATTTTTTTTTTTTTAATGTGCTATCCTAATTTTACGATAACTAAAAGAAAGTTGTTGCTGTCGCCATTGGAACTCCTCAACTTCCTCCGTTGAAAGAGACATATTACTGTCGAAATGGCCATTATTTAGAATGAGAGCTTTCGTCTTACCTCTCTCTAAAGTTTTACAATGGAGCATCCCATGTTCCACTGCAGGATATGAGGCTATTAGTGGTCCTATGCATTGTGCAAATTCCCTGTCCGAGTTGCTTCGCCCTTTTATAAACCGTGCGAACAAATTACTTAAGGATTTGCGTTTATGTGGAGGTAACTCTACAGTAAACTTAGAAGAGTCTACAATAAATCCTAAATACTTACATCGAATATCAGGGTTAAAATTACTCTTCGTATAATTAATGACAAAACCGAGAGACAAAAGCAGTTTTTCAGTTGCTTGGAGATTTTCACTACATGCATCGAAATTTTCTTCAATACACAGGAAATGATCCAAATAAACAACAGACAAACAATTTTTTGATGGCAGCCATGTAATCACTGGTTTCTTCATTTTTGTAAATATAAACGGGCTTGTACCCACCCCAAACGGAAGATAAGTAAATTCATAAAGCTTACCCTTAAACGAAAATCTCAAACACTTTTTGTAATCTTTATGTATCGGAATTAAAAAGTACGCATCCTTCAAATCGATGGAACCCATGAAGAAACTGGGCCAAATTAGCTTACAAACCGATCGAATATCTTCCATTTTAAAATGTACTGGCTCGATAAAGGTATTAAGTTGTTGGAACTAGGGTTGAGTGAGCCTCCCCTCCAACTATGTTTTAACCAGAGTAATGTATTTGCACAAGAAAATGAAAAAATAGAAAAATACAAAAGGGAAAAATGGCTTATAGACTCAGTGTCTTTACTGGCGTACACTCTGCGAAGAACTGTCCTTTTTACTACGCATCGAGCGCCGGTCGGGATGCCGCTAAACAAAACACGGCGCTACGTGCTTTTGTTTCCTTTTTTGTTTTTCTCGCCTTGGTGGTCACATGAAAGCAGAGGCGCGCACGGACACGCTCGCCGAACGGCCGCATATACTCATTTTTTTTTTTCCAACACTCCCACTTATATGGTGCCGTTCGATATACCTATCTTATTTGCTAAGAACTTAAAATGTTGCTGCGACAATGGTTTGGTAAAAATATCCGCCAGTTGTTCTTTACTTTGTACATAGACTAACTTAATTTGACGACGCTCAATAATATCTCGCACAAAATGGAAACGGACATCAATGTGTTTGGTCCTTTTATGGTATTCAGGGTTGTTCGCCAGTTTAATCGCCGACTGATTATCTACATGAATAGGGAGTGTATCAGCCTTAGCACCTAGTTCAGACATAATTTGTCGCAACCAAATCGCATCTTTTGTTCCGGCGGACAACGCAATGTATTCTGCTTCAGTAGTAGAGAGTGCAACAACACGCTGTTTCTGGCTCAGCCACGAAATCGCACCACCATTTAACAGGAAAACGGAACCACTCGTAGACTTACGCGTATCTACACAGCCAGCATAGTCTGCGTCCGTATAACCGTGTAGGTCTGTACTCCCACTATTTCCATAAACTATCCCGTAATCAATTGTACCTTTTAAATATCGAAGAATTCGTTTTACGGCTTGCCAGTGACATTGACCATAGTTTGTTACGAATTGACTTACTTGATTGACAGCGTATTCTATATCCGGACGACTAACTCGTGCAGCAAACAACATCGAACCCACCGCTTCGCGATAAGGTACGCTCAACATGGTTTGTCTGTCGTGCTCCGTTTCTGGGTGTTCTAATTTTGTCAGGTGGAGGTCAGGTACAGCGGGAGTACACACCGGTTTTGAATCCTCCATCCCGAAACGCTCTAGTATTTTCTGAATATACGTGCACTGTCCAATCTTTAAGGTGCGAATCTGTCGATCGCGTTCGATTTCGATACCAACAAAACACTGCGCATCTCCAATTGTAATCTCGAATCTATGTTTCAAATTTGTCAATACCTCTGCGATAGCAGTCTTCGAGGGTGATAGCAAAAGACCATCATCTACGTATAGTGCCAAGAACACAACTGAACCATTGATTTTTCCCGTGAAGACGCAGTTATCGCTTTCGGTTTGACAAAATTGAAATGTTCCAAGGAATTCAACAAATTTGGCGTTCCAGCAACGTGGAGATTGTTTAAGGCCGTAAAGGCTTCTGCGCAGTTTACAAAACGCATTGGGCTTGGACTGATCTTCGAAACCGCGCGGCTGTTCCATAAAAATAGTCTCTTTTAAGTCTCCATAAAGGAAGGCCGTTTTAACGTCGAACTGCGCGATTTCAAGGTCCTCCTTTGCGGCTATAGCCAAGAGTACTCGAATGGACTCGTAACGTACGACTGGGGCAAAAGTTTCAAAATAATCAATGCCCTCGCGTTGTGTAAAACCCTTAGCCACAAGTCTAGCTTTATAACGCGTGCTTTTACCACTTGCATCTGTCTTTTTCGTATACACCCATCGGCACCCGATAATTTTTTGTCTTGCTGGAGGCGTTTCAAGAATCCAGGTGTCGTTTTGTTTAAGCGCATCTATTTCTTCCCGCATGACTTGTTTCCAGTTTTGGGCTTCCGTACCGGTCACTGCACTTTCATATGTGGTCGGCACAAGGTCTACTACGAACGCATGTCCGAGTTCACTATAACGATCTGGACTTTTTAGCAGTTTTCTGTCACGTAATTTTCTTCCCACGGACGATGCGTCTTCTTGCTGCTCATTATCCTCTGATGGTACATCTTCGAGTGCTGATGGTGTTTGTGTTACTTCTTCTTCATCTGGAAAGCAATCGCTAAAAATCAACCAGGGTGGAGTCCTCCCTCCGGGTTGTTCCGCGGTCGACTCTGACCCCCCAGTTATTTCGTCGAATTCTACGTCGCAGCTCACGTGTATCTTTCGATTCACAGGATCCCAAAGTCGGTAATTACTCGACTCTTCTTCATATCCGACGAAAATCATCTTTTCACTCTTAGGGTCGAATTTCTTCCTCTGTCCTTTTGGTATGACCTTATACGCATTGCAACCAAACACGCGCATGTGTTTAACCTCTGGCTTCCGTTTAAACCATTTTTCATACGCTGTGACACCGCCCAACTGTTTAGACATTGTCCTGTTCAAAACGTACACCGCTGTTTTGACGGCTTCGGCCCACAGCATTTTTGGTACGGCTTTTCCTATGAGCATCGATCTGGCACTTTCAACAATCGTGCGCATTTCCCGCTCCGCTCGTCCATTCTGCTGCAGAACATATGGTGCTGAGGTCTCGTGGACAATACCTCTTGCTTGTAGGAAATCATCAAATTCTCTTGACAAAAACTCTGTACCATTATCTGTGCGTAGTATTTTTATTCTATTGTTCGTTTGTTTAGCCACTAGCTCTTCATATTCTCTGAATTTATCCAGAACTTCAGATTTGTGCCGTATAAAGCACACCCTCCGAAAACCGGTACAGTCGTCCTTAAACAGGACAAAATATCTTGATCCTTTTGGAGATTCAATACTTATGAGACCACATACATCTGAGTGTATCATTTCTCCGGGCTCGTTCGTTCTCTCCCGTTTGCTGGAGGAGTGCGACTTTCGAGTTTGTTTTGCTAAGGTACATGTTTCACAGAAGAAACCGTCGTCCCCACCTTTGGTATGGATACCATCCGCCGCACCTGATTTTTCAGTTTCTCTAATCGCTTCAATGTTAATGTGGCCCAATCTTTCGTGCCATAACCGAAGAGGGTTTCCATGAACCACGTTACACTCCATGGATTTCTGAACGTCGAAAAGCATACGGAACAAGCGACCATAGCGGGTTCCTTCCGCGGATAGTGTGCCGTCACCCCCGCGTACTTCACAGCGATCGCGGTAACTGTGAAACGAAAAACCTTTGTCCGTTATCGCTCCCACTGAAAACAAGTTCCTTCTCAGTTCAGGAACCAGAAGCACTTCTCTTAACTGACGATCTTCTGGTTTATTATTGACAATTGTTTGGACGTCAATTGTACCAACGCCGGCAACCGGAAGCATTCTGTCACCGGCCACTTTTACGTAGCGTATTGTTTTTACCGGACCGAGTTCTCGGAAATATTCGTGTTTAAAACTCATGTGCATGCTTGCGCCCGAATCTGCTAACCATACGGATTCATCGTTATCTGATGTTTCTGAAAAAAATGCTGTGATATCGCACACGTACGCTGTTCCGATTTCATCGCTCTTTTCCTTTTCTCTTACTTTTTCGTCAGCCAGTCGTTTCTGGCATTCTCTGAACCAATGTCCTATCTCGTGACAGTAGTTGCATATTGTCTTTCTTTTGAGTTCTTCAATTTCTTTCGGACGCATCTTCTTTTTCTTCCGATGGATGTTTGCATTTGAACTCGATGTCCCATCGAGCTTCAGCTGCAAACTCCTCACTTGTAACGCTAAAGACGAAGCCTCTTCCTCCGTTGCCGTCAGTCGCTTATCCTCACGAATAATCCTAGCTATTAGGAATAATCCTGGCTAATAGGTTCTCTTTCTTCCGCTCTTCCTTTGCGGTACACTCCCGCGCCATTGTGAAAGCAGAGAATCGCGAGGGCAAGCTGCTCAGCAGCTTTGACATTATCGCAACGTCCGAAAGTTTCTCGTTGGCATCGCACACTTTCTTGCAGATCGTCTCAAATTTTTCGATCTGCATTGCGATCGGCTCTCCTTCAGTTACACGGAATTCATAAAATTGTTGCCAACTTTGTTGTTTTGCATCCTCACTTGTGTCGCCGTACAATGTGTGTAATTTCTCCCAAATTGTGTGTGGCGTCGGGCAGTTTACTAAATTGACGTGCAGCAACTGATCTACTGAACTTAGTAGAATCACGGCGGCCTTCGACTGTCGTTTCTTCCAGTCTTTCCATTCCTGCGATTTCGCTGTCTTGTCAGGTTCAATATCCGTATTCTCAATACACCCCATCAACTCTTGCGCTTCAAGCAGGAACAACACACCGTACTTCCACAATGTGAAGTTCTTGCCGTCAAGCTTTGTGAGGTTAAGCACTTCTCTGTCTGCCATATTTTTTTTTTAAAACACGCGATATTTCCGAACCACTTCCTGTGATTTCACAACAACAAAAAGAAAGCACAAAACTCAAAATACACTTAAGCAAATACACGTGGCGCAGTGGAAGCGTGCTGGGCCCATAACCTGTTGGAACTAGGGTTGAGTGAGCCTCCCCTCCAACTATGTTTTAACCAGAGTAATGTATTTGCACAAGAAAATGAAAAAATAGAAAAATACAAAAGGGAAAAATGGCTTATAGACTCAGTGTCTTTACTGGCGTACACTCTGCGAAGAACTGTCCTTTTTACTACGCATCGAGCGCCGGTCGGGATGCCGCTAAACAAAACACGGCGCTACGTGCTTTTGTTTCCTTTTTTGTTTTTCTCGCCTTGGTGGTCACATGAAAGCAGAGGCGCGCACGGACACGCTCGCCGAACGGCCGCATATACTCATTTTTTTTTTCCAACATAAGTTCCTCTAAGTTAAAGATAAATCTAGAAGAACCATCTGGTTTCGGGACTAGAAAGAAACTAGAATTGAATTGACCCACCACAGGATGACACATTTCAATCGCACCCATATCAAGCAGCCTATTCAATTATTTTTGTAATACCAAGGATTCCACTTCAGACCAATTGCGCGTGGGGGGGGGGGGGGGGGGGGGGGCTTGTCCTGACGCACTTTTGACGAGAAAGGTAAGCTGTATCCCTTAATACAGCTTTGACTCTGCTGTTAATTCGAGCTCTATGGTTTTCGATTTTTGAAGTACTCGGTTTGTTGCTAGAGCGTTGTAACGACGATTTTTGGGGATAGCTGTATTTGTTGCCCATCTGAGTCGCTGATTTCGATACAGACGGTCCCTTGAACTGATGGGAACTCGTTGTAGCTTTTTTCACAAAAGTTTGAGACTTCGTCTCCTCACCCAGTTTATTTACAGTTTTTGTCTCCTTTATTTACTGTCTTAGTTTTTCCCCAAACAGAAAGGAGTCTGATTCGATCGTTTCTAACATAGAGGCGAATGGAACAATGTTAGTCAAAGTCCTTTTTTTCAACACAACCCCAAACCCGTTCATCGAGGACATTGCCTGTGTGTGTATACAAAACTTCGTATTTGGAATTTAAGTGATGATGATTATCAAAACACCCAAAGCAGCATTTTGTGTCTTCTCGTCAAAAACTCAGAGAAGACAGGAGACACAGATTTCATCTGCGCGGCGGTCGACACTTCGGATCCCTCTTCTTAATTGTCTCAATACCAATTCCTATCTATGATGCCTCCGAAGTCGAAGCATGCCTTGTACTATGGGCCGTAAAACATTAATCTACTCCACATTCTTTTAAGATTGACCGTATTTAATATTTTTATTCATCCCAATGTACCTTAACACTTTACCGACCGGTAGCGGTTCGAACATACTATGCCCTTTCACCGCCCACTCAGCCGCAGATCGTCCGAGACACCGGATCGGTTTCGGCCTAGACTGACGCGCGGGAATATATGCGCTTTTCTTAAACTCTAGTAAAATTGTACGCTTCGTGTTATTGTAGGGTAACGAAATTTAATAAAATCTTTTACTTTAATTATGGTAGTGTTAAACAATATTTATTTCGTCTATTACAATCGTTTTCAGTTTATTATTTACATAAAATATACCATAATTCATATAACAATATTTGTTGAAAAAAGAAGTTGTTTAATATTTTTTTAAACTATGATAGCGCTCGAAACAGTCACCTTTGTGTAGCGGGACGTTGCAGTATTTACAAGCGAAACCTGTTCTGCTTAGCTTTTTTTTACTTGCACAAACTCTGCATTGCCGTAGGGGTTTTCTACATTTACCGCTGGTTACTATATTTACTAGTTTGTGCTTTCCGAAATTTGCCAGTCTTCCGGGACGATCAAAACGGGATGTAGTTCTTGTGGTTGTGGGTTCGGAATTAGGTAGATCCGTACCTTGTTCTTCAGTTTCGCGGTCTTCTATCAATGAATGTGCCGCTTTGTGCAGAAAATTTTTGTATGCAAGCTTCTGTCCATTCAGAGTTACATATACTTTAAAGGAGTTAAAAAGTGCACAATTGAGGTAGAACATTACGATACGTTTAGTCCATTTTTTTGTTTTCCTAAAAATTGAATAATAGGAGAGATATTGATCGGCGCGATCTACGCCCTTCATATATTTATTATAATCTATTATAGAGATAGGCTTCTGTATGAGGCAATCTGATGTCCTGCTTCTGTTTCTAGATTCCGCCATTTGTGCAGAATGTATGGTCGATATCATGCTTACATTTCTTTTGCCATTATTCCATACTTGTATCAAAATTTGGCCATTTCTAAGAAATTGATGCTGTCCTCTTGAAAGCTTGACCGTTTGAAGTATTTGAGGAAGACCTCTGTTCTTTCGAATCGTCCCACACACTCGCAATTTATTTTTGAAAAAAATCTTAGCTATGTTGACACTATTATAATAGTTATCTTGATATATGTGGTGCCACATGTTCTTATACGGTCCAAAGACCGATAATACTGTCTCTTCTAATTTTTTTCCCTCAGCGGCATACACACAAAAATTGGATACGTATCCCGTACGAGCCTCAGACAGCACTCTAACCAGTATTCCATATTTTGTGGTTTTTGCCGGATTATATGTTTTAATTGACAGTCTACCTCTCCACGGAATTAAACATTCATCTAGAGACAATTGTTGATCTGGTTTATATACGTTGTTAAATTTTTCCTTGAAATAATCAATGACAGGCTGGACCTTCACCAGTCTATGCGAATTGGGAGAAATATCGTTATTATTACAAAAATGCCAGCTTTGCATTATTTGTAAAAATCTGTTCCTGCTCATAACCTTCGAGAAGAACGGCGTTTCTATAGATGGGTCTGTAGACCAATAATCGTAGAGGACGTCCTTCTTTACTTGTCCCATGAGAAGGATCAGGCCCAAAAATTTCTTCATTTCAGTCACCGTGATGTCTTTCCATTTTTTCGTCTTTGATGTAATTTTATATCTGTCCAAAATTTGATAATGATATCTATTAGACTCCCTCACGAAGAGCTCAATCAGGTTACTTCCAATGAATAAATTCACAATATCTATTACGCTTTCGGAGGAACTTGGCATAATCTTTACGCCAGAGCTGCCTTCGAAAGGTTCCAAAGTTATACTCTTGTCGTTCGTTGACCATGTATCATTGTTGTCTTCAACATTATTATTTATGTCCTCGTCTTCTGAATCACTGTATATTATCGGTACAGGACGTCGCTTTCGAATGACTATATTACTGCTATCACTTTCGTCATCAGTACTACTTGTTGAACGGCAGTCAGGACAATCTGACAGGTCGTCGAGATAAAACTCACCAAGACTATCCTTTCCGTTCATTTCTAAGGGCTAAAACTTAGAAAAAAAGTACCGATTATTTGAATAAAGAATGCGAAATGCTTGCTGCTTGCTACTGGTCAATCTGACCTAACCGAATCTAACAAAAAGATCAAACGTCGAATAATCGACGACCGGTCGGTAAAGGCTGGATAGCAAACG
The DNA here is from genome assembly GCA_033815515.1 of Cryptocheilus praepositus. NCBI lineage: Eukaryota > Metazoa > Arthropoda > Insecta > Hymenoptera > Pompilidae > Cryptocheilus > Cryptocheilus praepositus. The sequence goes on along the minus strand of JAWWQZ010000115.1, from coordinate 41,366 downwards.
TCGATTAATCGACGACCGGTCGGTAAGCGCTGGGGATCAAACGTCGATTAATCGACGGCCGGTCGGTAAAGTGTTAAGACTGTACTAGCGGCGCACAGTTCAGGTTTATCCCAAAAGAAGGGCTTCATTAATGGCTGAGCTGCACCAAGTTCCGACGTTTTGATGTTATCGGGAATTTTAATTTGTATCTCCGATATAGAGACCGAATTATTATTTATTGAGATTAGAGCGAATGTTTGTATTCTATGTGCCGTTTCCAGTGCCAATAAAATTATTGTTTTATCCGTTAGACGTTAGACAGATAATGATTCCAAAGAGAATAATTCTCCCATTTTACGTAACACCGTTTCTACGTCCCAAGTTGTATCACATTTTGGTCTACAATGTCTTAGTTTAGAAACGCCTTTCAAAAAACGAGAAACATATATGTTGTGTAACAGATCTGTGGGACGTGTGATTTTGTACGAACGGGCAATGAGAGACTGTGCGTATGAGAAAGGGAAAGAAAGAGTGAGAGAGTGAAAAAGAATTCATGAGTCTATATTTGTTATCAGGAAGGTTCTCGAACAAGTTTATTATCATGGAAACGAAATAGAATAAAAGGGTCGAGCGCAATGTTGGAAAATGTGAGTCTCTGCGAATCTTTCGATAATAACAGTGTGTGCGTCTTAGCGAATCTTTCGAGAATATCAGCGATGTGTCCGCGAGTGTGTTTCGCGAGTTTTGGCGAATCTTTGTCAGCGTTTAACATGAGGGTAGGGCCAGTAACATTGTAACTGTTACTTTTGTGATCAAGGGCGTTTATTAATATCATTCCAATCTAAATTCTACCGATCTTCCGAGGCCATCAGAGAAATAGCGGCCCTTGCTGAATTTAATGATCCATAAGAGGCTCCTCTTTCGAATTTTTCTGATGAGAAAACCAAAACATCTGAACAGTTTGTTATAAATGAGTCTATACCCTTTTTTAAAGAAAACTGCCATCATTCTTTCAATACACAGTTATACTGTTTGAGTGTAGCTTCTGACAATGAAGATATCAGAATTTCCATTGTCGATTCTGATAGATTCCTTCTTGAAAACGCAACCCTGATCATTTGGCGGCAGCGAGGATAAGGTTCGAGGCTAGTGGGTGGCATTGATCGCTGAAAGCTGAAACATCGTTACATGGTTCAAAAAATAGAGGATCTCCCTCTACCAGTTTTCGAAATATGGGAAACCAGGGTTGAAACTTCCATAATGGAATCAAGATAATTTCTGACGACTTTTCTTTGATTATTTTTTGTAAACCCCTAGGTATCACTGCAAATGGTGGAAAGGCATAAAAATATTTCTGTGCCCAGTTTATGGTAAAAGCATCTATACTACAGCGTCAGTATCTTTCTCCCACGCACAATACTCTTTGAATTTAGTTTCGTGCGATTGTTTGACCTCTATGCAGTTCTGTGAAAAGTTGTGAGGCCTCCCATAAAGGCTCCAACATTTTTCTTTGGTATCTATATACTTCTTCCGAAGTAGCAATGGGTCAATAACTAATGTCAAAGCTGATAATGCCGAACCAGTTAAATTTTGCGTGATTGAAAAATACGTATTTTTTAAGTGAGCCATCATACAAAAATGCTGCAACCTCGGCGTTAATTTAGCAGCTTCGAGGAGACATTCTTCTACACGAAGATACTTTTTCCAACAATTTACCCTCTACCTCTTTTTTCTGACCTGTTTCTAGCCAGGTCTCCCAGCGAGAAGCAATGTGAGAAGATAATGCCAAGTCATTCTGTTTGGCAACGGGTTCCTCTCCGATAATCTTGATAAGATTATCTTCGAGGGAAAGTAGTGCCCCTGAAGATTTTTCCTCGTTCTAAACCAGGGCTGTCGAACTGGCGGCTCCGGAGCCACAACTGATCGCTATAGGCCACAAAGTTCTCTCATCATATCCGCGTGTCAGCGCTATGTCCCGCAAGGGTGTGGGGCCATAGAGACCCCGCATTGGAGAGTGGCGACTCCACGGCCCCAGCTGGTACACCAGTTTTACCGAGCCTGCAGGGGTGACCACTGGTAGAGGATTTCGTTTTCACCCCTCCTCGAAGGTCCCACCAGAGACAGTGCGTCTGGAATTCCACGGGGGCTATGTCCGCCCATGGCATAGCCATTTGGGTCGGCGCCCGCTAGGGGCTGCAATCGTGGTGGCGTGGTAAGCCCTATAGCTCGGGTTAGAGCTCTCGGGCTCGGCGGTTGTAACGGCGCATTGTACCGTTCTGGAACTATCCTGGATAGACAGTAGAGTGAGGAAAGCACTCGCCTCCACCAGTAGGGGAAGGGGCCTGCAACCCGGACGAACTGGTAGCAAGGGCTTAGCACATAGATGCTTCGTTCTTGCGCGCTTATTGGGCGTATCCCAATGCCTCGCCCATGGGGGCCCTCTTGATAAGCCGCAAGGCAGGAGCAGGAGGTAAAACTACTGGACTTAATGTCAGCGCTATGCCCAGGACCGTGAAGTGCGATGTAGCGTGGGACTGTCGTGGGGATGTGGTAGATCGAGCATGCGAAGCATGAGCGACCGGCCTGGAGAGCTATTATTCTGCGATCGAAGTATTGTCATATCTTGTTTTTCTTCATTATTTGTTACATTTTGTGAATATTTTTTCGCCTTCGTTGTCTTTTTCTTGTTACTGTTCTTGTTTCCTGTTTTAATTGTCTTTTTTTAAAAATGTCAAATTCTAACTAACACGATAAAACGGTGGGAGTCGATATTGCATGTTACAGCACTGGCTGTGCCCTCCAACGCGTCGTTCGTAATACGAGTGGGACTGATCGCGCGTAGGAGAGAGGGCACTTCATTTTTCCTCTTCCCAGCATACGAAATCGAGTTCGACAGCCCTGTTCTAAACCATTACAATCGAAGTCCTTGATGCAGAGAAAGAGCGTGCCAATAGCACACGGTGTTCCCAAGCGGTCACCCATTCAAGTACTGACTGTGCTCATTGCTGCTTAACCCTTTGCACTCCGAGTACTTTTTAGCAAGAGGTTTCAGCTACTCCGAAAGTGTTTACAATGTTGCGACCGCGCAATTGAGAAAGGTCAAAGACGTTGCCGTGTCATTAAATAAAGCTTGTACACATTTGAAAGCTATGTTTTATTAACAAAATTACAATGTAAAGAATATAACAATACATAATTGCATTTGGTTTCCTAATGTTTATTTTCTTCCCTCCTAGTAGAATTCTTCTTGATGTACCATCATTACAGCATCATTCTACGTGCTCAAGAGGGAAACGACTCTCTTGCCTTTCCAGGCTAAAAACATGGCTTTCCCTTTTTTTTTTTACTAATAGCCGTTTCCTGATGTGAAAGTTTTTTTTCGGTAGCTTTTGAATACCTTTTCTGTTTGTTTTTATAGTTCCAGTTAAGTGGCACTTCATTTTCATTAATTCTTCTGCCAAAGGTATACTGGTATAATACCTGACCCTAAACATATCATACCCCTCTGCCTCGGGAATTTTATTTAGGAGTTTCTGATATAAATGTAGCGGAATCCTTGCCGTAACAGGTAGATCTGGACGAACAAGATGTTCCGACGTGAGACTCCCATAATAAGGCAGAACGGAGTAAATGTAGCCTGTTTCCGAGTCCGCCATCGAATAAATTCTTATACCCCACTTTGTTGGCTTAATAGGATTATAAGTTATACAACAGATTTTCCCTTTAAACTGCACTATCGATTCGTCCACACAAATATTTTGACCGTATAAAGATGATACAATGTTGCCTGTAGATGCTGGCGTGTCGTGTCGCCGCAGCGGCGACAACGGAGTGCTATGGGCTATAATACGTTTCGCCGTAGCGGCGACAACGGAGTGCAAAAGGTTAATTTCGGTGATCGGACGAGAACCGGTGCATTTCAGCAAGATTTGACCGTCGGTAAAGTAGATTGCCCTGCTTCGTTTCCTAATATGCCATACATATATGTACATATCTATTAGATATATTGTTGATATATGTTAAAAATGTTTGCATTACGACTGGAGCTATCGATCAGTGATCGCTCACCGCGAAGGTTCTGGGGTAAGTGTCCCAATTTTTATCGCGATCCTCTTACCAGGATCTCGTCCGCTCTACTCCGTGGCCAGATACTTTTATTGGCGTTTTTATCGTAATCTTGCACAACACGGCGATCTCAATCACTTGGAATCTTCAATGACGCCAGAAATACATCTCGAAAAATATACGATTGTTTACCCGTTTCTCGCAATCCTACGCCACAAGGTGATCTCAACCACCGGAAACCCCCAACGACGCCAGAAAATCGTCGAAGAATATACGATTGCTAACACATCTGTACATATGTAGATACGATACTGTGTTCAGTAATAACTTCGGCTCTGTCTTACCTGTAAGCTTAGGCGTGAAAAATAAATTCGATCATTGTCTTATCTCTCGTCTAAGCTCGATCGTCAAATCTGAGTTATAGGTTAAGTCTCGCATAACCTCAACTCGAAATTAATACTTCGTCAATACTATTTCTTAACTTACTTGCTATATTTGAAAGATCTAGCGGTTGATGAATCGACTCTGGTACGATGGCCCTATCTGAAGAATTTTCGGATTCCACCATTACGTTGATCAGTGCGAGCTGTTGAAGCACTTCATTTCCCTTATCATGTGAAGATGACTTTCTCTTATGTTTGCCCGTGGTACTATTATATTGAACATGGTTTCCATTTCTAACACAAAGAATTTTCCCGCTGTTGCTCTGTTAGTGCGAATACTTCTACTTAGTATCGGTATCACCATTTTTTGGATTCGTATAGATAGTTTAACACTGTAAGATTTATTACTGAAAAATATTTTGCATTTCATGTTCTCAGTTAATTATTGTTAAGTGGGACTCGGTGGAGTAACCAAATTTTACCGTGACAATGATTTAAACTAATGATACAAAGGTAGAACAGTGCGATAGTTAAATAAGTATGTCCAAACGCAGGTAAGTACTATGAATGTTAATTGTAAACATACAAGGGATAATCAAATATGAACCAGCCTTTACTGGTTGAGTGTATCATATAAAAAGGATTTTATAATCTTGCTACTATCGCCATACTCCAGTTATAAAACTACCCCTAAAAGTTAAGTTGACTGTAAATCTTAATTTAAGTCTCTCTTGTTTAATGTACTAATTGCATGTGTTCGAAAATTTTCGTCAGCCATTGTATAAGTTTTCATTCATTACATGTAATTTGACTGCAACTTACACAGACTCTCGAACCCTTCCATTTTTATCGATGAGTAATTGGGACGGTAAGTTCAGGAGAAACACAAGACACGTTTGAACAAAAATGCGTATAAAAGAAATAAGTATGTCGTCCTATCTGTCCTTCTGTTTTAGTACTTGCATAAAGAGTAAAGTCTAACAGTCTCTCCAATCTATAAATAGTTTTCTTTCGTTGACTTACTATACTATACTATACTTACTGTACTTACAAACTTACTTTACTATACTTGCAGTCTATAATCCACCATGTCATCATCAATGTATTCAGCATCAAGCACTGCCTCTGGGCAATGTGTTATGTCACGGTAAAGCAAAACAAATATTGATAGGTTATTGGAATCCAGATGGATGCCGCATTTGAATGTAGCATTGTGCCGACATATTGCAAACTCGCAGTTTGCATCATCAGGGCTAGATAGCTGTAATATTGAAGCTTTTTGTGTTTGTAAATGATCAGCTGCTCAAATGAAAACTCTCTGATTGACCGGTACAGTCAATCAGAACATTAACCAGGGACATGTAAAGATAACCTGAACCCAGGGAGCTTCAGTATCAGAGCTCCCTAGGTCAGACGATGCACACCGTAACTGTTACGCAACGTCGATACGATAACGAATACGAAACAATAAATCAAATTAATAAAGAGAATATCACATACAACAATGATGGTAATGGTTGCAAGTGTAGCAATGTAGGTATCTAATGCCATAAAACTGTAGTAATCATCGATCGGGATGCCGAAACCAGTAGGGAATACTAAACGTTTTGGACGGGATTCGTTCAATGATATGGTCACGTCTAGTGTGGGCGGTATCAGAGGTATTAAAAGAAAAACACGAGACCGTTGAACCATGTGAAATATATTTATCATTTTTTTTTGTAGCAGAGATTAACTCATCATCAAACCTGCGTATAGATGTGTCGCAGATTTTACATACTTACCATATGGCAGCAACCTTTTTCATTCTGCTTCTTCTACGTAACTTTCCAGCTCTCATATGTACGAGATAATAAAGTTTGTATTTTCGGGTATTTTAAAGCATTGTGATAAACTGATACGATTGCAGCTGCTGCTCTAGCGAAAACCCCTCAAATGAATGTGCTAGTCGTTGCACCTCAATTTCGTTGACAAGAAAGTTAAGAAACTTTGCCATGCATAGTGCCTGCGTAAGTAATGGTGGAATACAGTGTACAAGTAATGTGGTCTTGTTTGTCGCTCATCGATTGACAAATTCGCATGACATGCATGACAGGACGTTGAACAGGATTACATAAAATGTAACCTACGTAAAGTGCAAGATATGCCGTTTATACATTTACAAAATTCGGAGATATAATTACTTCGTAAATGCAACAAAACATTTGATCATTCTGTAGAAAATGTTAAGATGATAAATTGATTTTTGTTGTATGGATATTCTTTGTCGCACTCAACATTTAAAAACCATAAAAACAATTAATTTAATGTTATAATTCTCGAAATGCAAAATATTTATTGAGGCTCTGTGTTCAATGCTAAAATAAATCTCGATTTTACTATGTTCATGTGCAGTATGTGAATTAGAGTTTTTCTCTTCGTAATGTTGTTGGAATTATTATATGTTATATATACGTATATAACATATCTATCATATATTAGGAGCTTATGCAGACACACCATTACTTAGGTGCAAACGGAAGCATAACATCAAGGTTTCAAACCTATTGATCCCGTTAACAAATCGATCAGAACATTACTCCGTCCAATTTAATGATTGGCAAATACTTTGTTCCATGTATTTTTTACTACATATTGCCCAACTGGTCGAAAGTCTACATAATGTTAAGTGAGGTTCCATACGAAATTTATGATACTTCCCCTCCTGAATATACTCTTTTTTTTAAAGAAAGCAAATGAGTAATTCGAATATGTACGAGGGCAGTCCGATAAGTACTTAGCCTACAAAAGAAAAACGAAAATTTTGGAAAATTTACGATTTATTTTTCAACATAGTCTCCTTTTAACTCGATACACTTGATCCAGCGATGCTCCAACTTCTTCAACCCGTCTGAAAAATACGTTTTCTGGAGATCTGCAAAGTAGGCCTCCGTGATGGCGATAACCTCCTCATTCGACTCAAATTTCTGCCCAGCGAGTGACTTTTTCAAGTTTGGGAACAAAAAGAAGTCACACGGGGCCAAATCTGGGGAATACGATGGATGGGGCAGCTGTTCGTAGCCTAATTCAACGAATTTGGCTGTAGCTTGGGCAGAGGTGTGAGCCGGTGCGTTATCGTGGTGAAAGAGCACCTTTTTCTTCGCCAAATGGGGCCGTTTTTTCCTTAATTCGGCGCCGAATCGGCTCAATAAATCGGCATAGTACAGCCCTGTGACTGTTTTGCCCTTCTCCAGGTAGACTATGTAGATCACACCTTGTGAATCCCAGAACACGGTGGCCATCACCTTTCCGGCCGGTAGGACAGTCTTCGCCTTCTTCGGAGCACATTCGCCGGGCGCAGTCCACTGTTTCGACTGTCCCTTGGTCTCTGGTGTGTACCAGTGGATCCACGTTTCGTCGACAGTCACAAAACGACGTAGAAACTCTTTCGGATTGCGCTTAAACTGTGTCAAACACTGCTCTGAAGTGGTCTCACGGATGCGTTTGACATCCGGAGTAAGCAAACGCGGCACCCATCGAGCAGAAAGCTTTCTCATGCCCAATATGTCATGCAGGATATAACTCACGCGGTCTTTTGAAATGCCTACTGTCTCAGCTATCTCGCGCACCTTCAGTCGGCGGTCTGCCAATACGAGATCGTGGACTTTTGTCACATTATCCTCCGTGGTAGCTGTTTTTGGGGTACCGGGGCGTGGCTCATCAAAAACTGAAGTGTGACCACTTTGAAACTCGTGAAACCAATTTTTGACGGTCGCCATTGAAGGAGAAGAGTCACCGTACACAGCATCCAAGCGCTCTTTGATTTCGCTGCGCGATTTCCCTTCCAAAAACAAGAATCGAATCACCGACCGATATTGCTCTTTTTCCATTTTTGCAAAATCCGCGGACACGCCGGCTTTCAGACGCGATCAAAACAAAATTACAAATCCAATATGGCTGAAATTTTGACAGTAATCGTCTACGAGAATGTATTACACGATAGTAATTTTTTTTCTACGATAGTGGCGCCATTAGGCGGTGAGGCTAAGTACTTATTGGACTGCCCTCGTACATACTCCGTATGTCGAAAAAATAACGGAACTTTTTAAATTTACGGAAAATTACTAACGTCATCTTTTAAAACAATATGTAATTTGAAAGCTGTATGTTTCCGTCACAGAACGCCCCCACGATCATTGTTATCGATCGACGGATTGTTAGGTTATAGGGCTTAAAGTCAGAATACCTTTTGTCACCTCGTCACAAAAACACGATAGAGCAAAGAGCTAATATTAAATTTTGTTTCAAACTCGGCAAAAGTTTTACAGAAACGTTTGAAATGATGAAAAAAGTTTACGGTGATGATTCTTTATCCCGTATACGTGTGTTCGAGTGGAATAAGCCCGTTCAGGACGGACGTAATGCTTTGGAAGACGACCCAAAGCCAGGCCGACGATAAAAACAAAAATCGCGATGAGTTGGTAGAAAAAGTGCGTGAAATGATCGCCTACGATGCAAATTTGACTGTGAGATGGATAGCGGAGGAATTAAATACGACTAAAAACATGGTTCACGAAATTTTGACGAAGGATTTAAACAAACGGAAAGTTTGTGCTTGATTTCTTCCTCACGCCTTAACTGAGGAACAAGAAATTTGCTCGTGTTGGACATTGTAAGGACCTTATTAAAACAGCTAGACGGAACCGCACATTCCTGGAATCTGTTGCAACTGGTGATGAGACTTGATGCTTCAAGTACGGTCCTCAAAGAAAACACCAAAGTGCTCTGTGGAAGTCCCCATCCTATCCGATCGAAAAAATTGCGTTTCCAGCAGTCACGAGAGAAGACAATGTGGATTTGTTTTTTCGACTCTAAAGATATTGGGTTGGCAACTAAGTGACTGCGTATTTTGTCGATAGATGGACTTTACACTTTCTTTTGTTTTGTTAACGTGGTCATTGCATCTAACCTATATTTTTTTCTTATTATTTGGACTTCTACCTTTAATTTAGCAAAAAAAATTATATCGATTAGTGTTTTAGTTTTGTTTTTATCCCAATTTAAAAATGGAAGAACAAGACGTGCACTTCAGGCACATTTTATTGTATTACTTCCGAAAAGGCAAGAACGCATCGCAAGCACAAAAGAAGTTATGTGCCGTATATGGAAATGAAGCCTTGAAAGAAAGGCAGTGTCAAAATATGTTTGCCAGATTTCGTTCTGGTGATTTTTCATTGAAAAATGGTCATTGATCTGTCCGTCCAGTTGAAGTCGATGAGATCCATATGAAGGCCATTATCGATTCAGATTGTCATAGTACAACACGTGATATTGCGGAGAAGCTCAATGTATCGCATACATACATTAAAAGAAAAATTAAAAATGCTTGGTTATGTCAAGAAACTCAATTTATGAATCCCTCACCAGCTTAAGGAAATTAATTTGACGCAACGCATTAGCATCTGTGATTCGCTTCTGAAACGCAACGAAACTGATCGATTTCTGAAAAGCCTAATTACTGGCGACGAAAAGTGGATAGTTTATAACAACGTAAATCGGAAGAGATCGTAGGTGATGAAAGATGAACCAGCCCAAACGACATCAAAAGCAGAGATTCGCCAAAAAAAGATTATGCTGTCAGTCTGGTGGGATTATACAGGAATTTTGTACTTTGAACTTATACCATAAAACCAAACGATCAATTTAAACGTGTACGTTCAACAACTCGCCAAACTGAGCGATGCAATTCAAGAAAAGCGGTCGGTATTGTCAAAACGTAAGGGTGTCGTTTTCCACCATGATAATGCAAAGCCCCACACCTTTTTGATCACTCGCCAAAAATGATTGGAACTGGGTTGGAATGTTTTATCACATCCACCATATAGCCCTGATCTTGCGCCTTCAGACTACCATTTGTTTCGTTCCATGCAGAACTCTTTAAATGGTAAAATGTTTAATGATGCTGATGATGTCAGATCACATTTAATTCAGTTTTTTGATGGTAAAGATCAGAAATGTTACGATCGTGGAATTTTGACACTGCCAGAACAATGGCAAAAGGTCATCGACAAAAACGGACAGTATCTAATTGAATAAAGTTATATTTTTAAACAAAATTTAAGAGTTTTCCTTCTTATTTGAAATGCGCAATCACTTAGTTGCCAACCCAATATTATACTTTGGGAATTCGTTCCACAGAGTGAAAATGTCACTGGCGGATATTATCTGGGTGTTATGGAGCGTTTGTGGGCGAGAATCGTTCGAGTGAGACCCGAATATCGAGAGCCGGGAAGTTGGTTCTTGTTGCACTCAAACGCACCATCTCACAGGTTCGTCGCTGTTCAAGAATTTGTGGCGAAAAGACAAGTGTGTGTTCTTCAACATCCTCCGTATTTCCCTGATTTGTCACCATGTCACTATTTCCTGTTCCCAAATTGGCTATGAAAGGAACGTTTTATGACGACGTCATACAAGTCCAAAACGCCGTGACGAGGGTCATTGAGGCGATTCCCAAAAATTACCTAAAAAAATCTATGCAAGCATTGGTTGAACGTGCCCAGCGGTGTATTTTGAATGTATTTTGAACAAAAATAAATAAAATTGTTAAAGTAAGACATTTTTTTTTTTAATTTAAAAAGTTCCGTTACTTTCCCGACATAGGGTATATGAATAATGTTTACGATCGTCTTACGTAGCAATAAAATGAATAGTCGTGTGAAAGGGCTGGCACACTGCCAAAAGTTCGGAGTTGCGAAGCATACTTATTTTTGCCGGCATACAACCGAGACAGTTGGCTATATGTTCCTTCAAAACCAATTGTATCGTTATATTGAAATTTCGTTGTTTTCCTCAAATAAAGTGTTTAATGCGTTTAGTTCTTTTTGCGATCCTGAAAGTAAATTTGTTCCAATATCTGAGTATATATACCAAGTAAATCACTCTTATGGTACCAGAGCACAGTATATACCCGGTGCCTTATTATATAATAACAATGCCTTATTGCATTTAAACGATAGAGAGATTTTACTGTACATGGCTAACTAAACGGAATCGAAATGTGCTATGTGCAGAAGAGAAGAATTATTTTTCAGGACTCAGAGTTCGCCTTATTGCGTGCCGAACCGAGATAAAATACCGCAACAAAGGACACAGTATAATAATAGCCTCGGCAAACAAGATACGAAAAAACCCGCGTACAGATGCTATACCAGGACTTTGTACAAACTTTTCTATATTTAACTTCTTCTGTAGGAAAATGTTTGTAGTATATGTTCGTATGACTGTGATTAAAATGTGATCGAACATGATATAATTCGGTCCACATTTAGCATATAGCATGTTCCACATATAGGAAGCATGGACCACTGCGGAAAGTCTTAAAAAAGCACAGGCTATCAGTAACATGAGAAACTATAAATAATAACGGAATTTATATACTTCACTAAATATTAATAAGCATTATAAAAGTGATTACTTTCTGCCATTTACAAAATGAAAAAAACTTTCTTTTAATATATCCATTCTGTAATACTGTATATATGAATTTTATTGTAAATATATTTTAATTTAGAACATTGCACTAGTTTGCACTTCTTTAACTCATATTGCATTGAGAATACTAGTCTGTTATCATTTCAAATGTGAAGAATAACCCATTTGTCTAATGCACTTAAGACGTTAATGAAACAAAATAGAAACACAATAAACATTCAACAAGTTAATGTGAATCGAATTATATCGTATATGGTCTTATTTTAATTGAAAAATCTGACGGAAATGTTACAACAATTTTTCAAATTCGAGAAAGATTACGTTAACACTTTAAAATATCCGGCAAAATGTCGATTATATCGACTTTAAGACGTGTTTCTTATAACGATAGTGATAATCCGACCGGTAGCGATTAATCGACTTTAAAAAATATTCCATCCTAAGGATTACATTTTTTAAGTGAAATGTTTAAGCCGATTAATAAAAATGACTTTTTTCTTTAATAATAATTTTATTGTTAGATCGAACGATTATAAATACCACCGTTAGACTGGCAATCTCGTCGGCAAGCAGCAAGCATTTCTTATTTTGTATTCTAGACAATAAACATTCAACAAGTTAATGCTCTGAAAATCATATGGTCTTATTTTTAATTGAAAAATACAGTTTTTTCAAAAGAGAAAGCCGTTAACACTTTACGCGATGAATGAAAATCGATAGTGTTGGTGAGTTTTATCTCGATGATCTGATTAATCGACTTCATTCCACTCTTCCGCAAGTGGATTAATCTGATGACGGAAGTGATAGCAGTAATGTAATGATGCGAAAGCGACATTGTGTATTACCACTAATATACTGTGATTCAGAAGACGATGATATAAGTAATAATGTTGAAGACTGCAGTGGTACATGGTCGGCGAACGACAAGACTATAATTTTGGAATATTTCGAAGGCAGCCCCAGCGTAAAAATGATGCCAAGTTCCCCTGAAAGTGTAATGGATATTCTAAATTTATTCATTGGAAATTACCTGATTAAGCACTTGGTGAGGGAATCTAATAGATATCATTATCAAGTCATAGAAAAATATAGAATTATATCAAAAACGAAAAAATGGACAGACATCACAGTATTTGAAATGAAGAAATTTTTGGGTCTACTAGTTCTAATGGGACAAGTAAAGAAGAACGTTCTCTACGACTATTGGTTCATGGATCGAACTATAGAAGCGCCATTCTTCTCGAAAGTAATGAGCAGAAACAATGACAACATTTCTCCCAATTCGCATAGGCTTGCGAAAGTCCAGCCTGTCGTCGATTATTTAAAGCAAAAATTTAACGATGTATATAAACCAGATCAACAATTGTCTCTGGATGAGTGTACAATTCCCTGGAGAGGTAGACTTTCAATCAAGACATATAATGCCGCAAAAATCACAAAATACGGAATACTGGTCAGAGTGCTGTCTGAAGCTCGTAAATGATACGCATCTAACTTTTATGTGTATGCTGCTGATGGAAAAAAATTAGAAGAGACTGTATTATCGGTCATTGAACCGTATAAGAACATGTGGCACCATATATACGAAGACAATTATTACAATAGTGTCAACATGGCTAAAATTCTTTTAAAAAATAAAGTGCGAGTGTGCAGGACAATTTGAAGGAACAGAGGTCTTCCTCAACCACTTCAAAGGCCAAACTTTCAAGAGGCCAGCATGAATTTCGTAGAGATGACCATATTCTATTACAAGTATGGAATAATGGCAAAAGGAACGTAAATATGATCTCGACAATACATTCTGCATAAATGGCGGAATCTGGAAACAGAAATAGGACATCAGATTGCCCCATACAGAAGCCTATTTCAATAATAGATTACAATAAATATATGAAGGGCGTAGATCGCGCAGATCAATATCTGTCCTCTTACAGTAAAGCCTGTTTTTGTGCGGTGGATAGGGACCGCATAAAAGAAATCGTACAAAAAAATATTCGAAAATTTTATAAATTATTACATATAATAAACAATTTTGTGCGATATAGTACCTAAAATTTTTTTTATGCGGTGGATAGGGACCGCATAAAAAAAGTCGGACTTAGAAAATACATCAATGATTTATGAAATAGATGAGAGAATGCTTTCAATTAAATTAAATAATTAAATTAGACCTAAAGAAATTGTAAAAATATTTAATTCTTCATTGTACATATACATGGAGAAGTTTTCACATTATACATTAAATAGTTTGCTGCTACTCGTCGTAATCCAAAACGCGCATCTTCTTGTGATGGATTGGTTGAAAATCGCTTTCGTCGCTTGAAGATAGGATTTCAATTGATTTGTTTTTTGGTACCATAAACTCAGTGATCAGTTTTTGTGACGACGGTCGACTGGTCAGTTGCTTGTAAACGCCACGATAGTGAGACATGCATGATCTCAGTTCTTTTTGGAATTTTAAGCGTCTTTCCGCATTGGTATCTATTTTAAGAAAATGCATTTCCAATTTTTTCGAGATTTGGATCCCTGCATATATTTTATCTGCTGTAATAGATTCCGGTTCTTCTTGTCCATTTTCATAATCTATCAAACTATTGATAATGTCACTATCATCGACAGTTTGGTCCTCAATCATCTCGTCCAGGTCATTATCGCCAAAAGAATCAAAGCCTTCTCCGCCGATGTTATGTGCGAGCGCACTAATTTCAGATAATAACGTTGACGCGTTTTCGGTAACGTTTCGATTAATTACACATTCATATATTTCGTCCACAACATGTATATGTACATTGATAGGAAACATTAAACTGGTGCTAACGCCGCTTAGATTCATATACCGCATAAAAAAAAATCGCACAAAAAAGGACCGCACAAAAATAAAATCGCACAAAACCAATCGCGCAAAAACAAAATCGCACAAAAAAGGACCGCACAAAAACAGGTTTTACTGTACTCCATTGTTAGGAAGACAAAAAAATGGACGAAACGTGTCGTAATGTTCTTTATCAACTGTGCACTTTTTAATTCCTTTAGAGTATATACAGCTCTAAACGGAAAGAAGATTACATATTAGGTGTACAAATGAATAATCCAATTTTTTCAGCTAAATTCAAGGTTTATTTTCAAACAAAGTAAATTAAATTTTTTTAATCAAAGTATTCGCCGTTGCTTTCTATGACTTTAAGCCATCTTTCAGACAGCTGATGAATTCCATCTCGAAAAAATGTTACGTCTTTGGATACGATAAAATGGTCAAGCCATTTTCGGATCTGATCGATTGATTGGAAGTACATATCGGACAAGGCGTTTTGCATCGACCGAAACAAGTGGTAATCGGTTGGAGCAAGGTCTGGTGAATACGCCGGGTGCTGCAAGACGTCCCAACCAAGGCTCATTATGATGTCTTTTGTATTGGAAGCAATGTGTGGCCTAGCGTTGTCATACAATCATTTCACTGGACGTTCTCCTTTGCCGGTATACGGGCGTTTTCGTTCCAATTCCTGACTCAAGCAGATTAATTGGCGTTGGTAGCAGTCCGCAGTAATTGTTTCACCCGGTTCCAACAACTCATAATAAAGTACGCCCTTGATATCCCACCAAATGCAGAGAAGAACCTTTTTTCCGAAGCGATTACCCATGACTTTCTACGTTTCGGATTGTCATAGAGTATCCATTTCTCATCGCCCGTAACGATTTTCCACAAGAAAGACTTTCGACGCTGCTTATTGAGGAGAGAAAGACACGCAGCCACTCGTTGATTTTTGTAGGTTTCACTAAGTTCATGCGGAACCCATTTTCCTTCTTTCCGGATCTTTCCCATCTCATGTAGGCGTTTGGAAATCGATTGCTGCGTTACTCCCAACTGTTCTGCAAGCTCCTTTTGCGTTTGTGCCAAATTCTCAGCGCGCAGTTTTTCCAAATCATCGTTATCGCACTTCCGAGGGCCTCCAGGGCGTTGTTTGTCGATTAGACTGAAATTACCGCTTTTAAACCGCTTAAACCAAAATGCACACACATCGTATGATACAACACCTTCGCCGAGGAAGGAACAAATCGATTCGCATGCTCTTGCAGCATTTTTTCCTTGTTGGAATTCGTAAAGAATGCAATGTCGAATATGCACCTTATCTGTTGTCATTTTCGACTCAACTGAACTGAGTAATATTAAAGGTTATGTTGGACTATTTGTAAAACTATTTGTTATTTTTAATAGCTATATGTCAACACTGCATAACCACAAAAGAGTGGGAAAATCTATTCAATTTAAAATTGATTTCATAACCACTCAAAATAATTTGGATAATTCATTTGTACACCTAATAAAATCGTCATAAAACGTTCCTTTCATAGCCAATTTGAGTTTCGGGAATAGGAAATAGTCACATGGGGACAACAGATTCCAGGAATTCGCGGTTCCATCTAGCTGTTTTAATAAGGTCCTTGCAATGTTCAACACGAGCAATTTCTTGTTCCTCAGCTAAGGCGTGAGGAACAAATCGAGCACATACTTTCCGTTTGTTTAAATCCTTCGTAAAAATGTCGTGAACCATGTCTTTGTTGGGATTTAATTCATCCGCTATCCGTCTCACAGTCGAATTTGCATCGTAGGCGATCATTTCACGCACATTTCCTACCAACTCATCGCGATTTTTGTTTTTTTTTTCAAATCATTTTTTGTTTTTTTGGCTCATCTTCCAAAGCATCGCGTCGGTTCTGGAATCGCTTATACCACTCGAACAGACGCGTACGGGATAAGCAATCATCACTATAAACTTTTTTCATCATTTCAAATGTTTCTGTAAAACTTTTGTCGAGTTTGAAACAAAATTTAATATTAACTCCTTGCTCTATCGTGTTTTTCTGACGAGGTGACAAAAGGTACTCTGACGTTAAGCGCTATAACCTAACAATCCGTCGATCGATAACAATGATCGCGGGGGCGTTCTGCGACGGAAACATACAGCTTTCAAATTATATATTGTTTTGAAAGATGGCGTTAGTAATTTTCCGTAAATTTAAAATGTTCCGTTATTTTTCCGACATACTGTGTACGCCTTCATGTTTGGACAGAGCCAGGGGCGCATTTTTCGCAAACAAAAATATATTTGATAATAGAATCTTATACCGAAAAGTTAAAGTGATATGTTACCAGGCATTAGTCAGATCAATATTAACATATGGTTGTCTAATTTGGTACAACATCCCAACGTCATCTATGGAAAAAATCAGAAAACTTGAGAGAAGGTGCCTCAGAACCTGTCTGAACACATACAGAACAGCTTGCTCCGGATATCAAAAATTCGTGGGTAACCGATACGTATACAACGAGTCTAATGTAAGGAGAATTGAATCACATATAGTACAGTTAATTAGAAACTACTACAAAAATACATAAATTGTACCTGACAATAGTCTGATACGGTGCCAAACAGTCCCAGTCTCAGAATACATGGAGGCGGTAGTAAAAAGAGGATATGCCCCACCAGAAGCGTTCCTGTTCCTGGATAATAAAGGCCTTATAGAGTGTCCAAGTAAGGTATCCATTTTTTACCGCATGAAGCGTTTTTATAAACATTTTCCCGTGAGCGCAGAAACTGCATGGCAACAGAAGACCAACCCATCACATGACAATTCCAAATGTAGAATTCGGGGATAGGTTCCAGGTTGGCACACATTTATTCTGGTGGTTTGAAAACTACTAGCGTTCCTACTGTTCGTAATAGCATTGATATGGCCAAAGATATTCATTTAAGCGTAGATTGTGTAGTAGACAAAGGAAATGTAAATTTAAGTTAAGAAAAGTATATAATATGTATTGTGTTCATAGTTTTGCATTCGTTAGAATTAACATTTTTAATACTTAACATAACGAACGTAATAAGGCAACAGACTGGGGTATGAATGTGTGTATGAATGATTAAACAACTAAACAAGTCAGAATGGAATGCATGAAGGTAGAAAACAAAATGTATGTGTTGACTGTGACAATAATCATAGAAAAATTGCAATAGCAATTAATATCCTTCACCTGGTTCCCGCTCGTCTCCTGCATATAGTTTCTTTTTCCCAACCCAATAAAAGATGAAGTCATAATTACTGACAATATTGAACAATATTCTGAGTACTTGGTTCTGTTTTGTTTCCCTTTATCTTATCTCTCTTTTTATGTTATACGTGTTGTAAATTTTAACTTTAGTTCACAGTTACTTAGTTGTAGGACTTATGTACCAAAACAGAGATTTTTACACCATTCTATCCTCTGTGAAACAGCAACAGAAATAATAACTACAAAATAGATTAAAAAAAAAACAGGCTAACTAACGATACCAACAATTGTAATCCGTGTATGCCTATTGCAGGCCAATTGTGATGTCTTAAAATACGTTTCTATCTTTGTTTATTAAGATTTACTACATATTTTTATACGACTAATAAACATTTTCAAAATTAAAAAGTTGCTGAAATGCACTGGTTGTCGCCTGATCACCGAAGTTAAGCAGCAATGCGCACGGTCAGTACTTGTATGGGTGACCGCTTGGGAACACCGTGTGCCGTTGGCACCCTCTTTTGTTTTTATTTATTTTCTATATTAATCAATTCTTTTTTACGTTTTTAAATGAGCTAGAATAAAGTTAGATTGTGACTACGTGCAATAATCTTAGTTTGTACGGCAACGGTCAAATCTTGCTGAAATGCACCGGTTCTCGTCCGCTGACTATATGCAAAATCCTACTACCCAAGAAGCCCATACACTTTACACAAACCCAAAGGAACGTATCAGGTAAATTAAAAGATGACCCTCTCGAAAAGCACCTGGAATAGCCAATATACAGAATATAATTATAACAAATATCACAAGAAAGACAGTAGGCCAAATAATGTATATCATTAACGCAACAATCAAATTGGCATATTTCACACAACACTGGAAAACTGGACTTATATCTCCTATTCTGAAACCTGGTAAGAAAAGCAACGAACCTGCTAGCTATAGACTCATTAGCCTACTTTGCATACTCAGCAAATTCACTGAAAGAATTATCCTTCAACGAATGAATGAGCACAGCAAAAAACATAATATTTGAATAGATGAGCAATTCGGCTTCAGGCAGAAACACAACACAGTCCAAGAGGTCACAAGAATTGTGAATGACATCAGCATCAACTATAATTATAGCAGGGTAACAGTTATGACCCTACTGGATATTGATAAGGTATGGATAGATGCAATCATATACAAAATGATCAAATATGATTAGCCAGAGATGCTTATTAAGCTCCTATACTCTTATTTACATACAAGACATCTAATAGTTACGGTAGAAGGAAGGGTATCCAGTAAGCGAAAAGTAAAGGCAGGCATTCCGCAAGGATCTGTCCTTGGACTAATACTGTTTACCACATTTATAAATGACATACCGAAATGTAGCAAATCCAAAATGACACTGTTCGCGGATGATCTAGCCATATATGCTCACTCTTATTATGCAATAGCAGCTGCTAAACAGCTTCAAATTCATATAAACATACTAGAAAAGTACTACAAAGACTGGAAGATAACTATCAACAGAATAAAAACGGAAGTGATCATATTTAGCAGCAAGATAAATAATTAAAAAATCTTTCAACCAATTACAGTGTATGGCTATCCAACAACTCCAGCATCAACACTCAAATATTTAGGTGTTCATTTAGACTCAACATTGACCTAGTATAGGCATGTGAAGGAAATCACCAGAAAAACCTATTCGCTCATAAAGAAAGTATACCCACTCTTAGTCCACAATTCTGCACTAACAATTAAAAATAAGAAATTAATATATAAAATGCTACTGAGACCTATAATAACAAATGCTGCACCAGTCTGGTGTAGTATGGCATACACACATATGAAACAAGTGCAAATCCTCTAAAATAAGTGCCTAAGAATGATCCTAGTGATCAATAGATGTACAACAATGAACCACCTACATGAGGAAGCACAAATCGAGCATATGAATGATCATATCAAATAACTGGCGGAACAATTTTACAAGAAACAACTAAAATGTAACAATTTACTTACAAGTATTACTAAATGAAGAAGTTACAACTTAGTTTTTGATTACAATTACAAACTACCATATGATAAGTTATTAATATTTAATACGTATGAAGACTGATAACATGTAAGATAGCTGAAGTAGCCCAAAGAATTGTTAAAAGTAGGTTTTTCTAATTTGTTTTCCAACGGTTAATAATCATAACGAGGGCAAAACCGAAACCGAAACTGTGACTAACAAAAGAAAAACGTGGGGTAATATAAATCATAGCAGTAGATTAAGTTCATTTGGAGTAGGTGCTACATAAGTACTGCAATAAATACGTGCTTTGTACATACATATATACGTACAATATGTACTATATTATAAATGTATAAATGCTAATATCTGTTAATTATTTTTAATAAACAGTTAACTTATAAAAAAGAAAAGGTTCTCGTCCGATGACCATCTTGCTGAAATGCATCGGTTCTCGTCCGATCACCGATCGGTTTTCGTCTGAGCGCCAACAGCGAAAGAGTAAAACACAAGTAATAAGTGAAACGCAAAAATAAAGCGTGAAAAGAATAAAACATATAACAATAGTACCCAATACTCAAATACTCGAAACTCAAGACATATCTAACAAAAATAACTTTAACGCAAAACATAGCGTCCCCTCCGGGGATCCTAACCTACAAATTGAAGAACAAGATCATGAATACAACCTAAGCAAAATCATAACTAAACATATAAAACGACGCAGGAATGATAGCATGATGGAGGACGACATACGAAAAAAAAGGACCAAACAAAGAGAAACCACAAATTCGATATCCTGCAGCAACAGATTCGAAGCGCTATCGACCGATGGCGAATCGGACATGGACACCGAAAATGAAGAAACTGAAGAAACAGAAAAGACCACAAAAACGTCTTATACCAGGTCAACGATAAAACACAAAACCAAGAAACCAGCGCCATTAGTCATCCATGGAAATGCAGAAAGTCACGCAAAATTTGCATTTACTTTGAAACAAATACTGCAAAGTAAATACTACATAAAATACCACAAAGACAAAACGGAGGTCTTCACAACAACGGACGAAGATTATAAAAAACTAAAGGAAGAATACTTGAAGAAGAAAATAGAATTTCATACGTACACCCCACACAATGAAAGAAAAAAGACATTTGTCATCAGAGGATTACATCCAAAAATGGAAGAACAAGAAATAAGCAAAGACCTAATGACACAAGGTCTTCCTGAAACAAATGTATATATGATGAAGGGTATCCAAATCCCATTGTACATGATCTCACTACCAGCTACAATAAAACTAGCACTTTTAAATAATAAAATAAAGTACATATGCCACACAAAAGTTACGTGGGAGGATTACAAAACCAAAAGAAGGGCCACACAATGCCATAGATGTCAGGAGTGGGGACACGCCACCTCAAACTGCTATGCAGAACCTGCCTGCTTAAAGTGTGCGGAAGGCCATCTCACAAAGGACTGCACAAAACCCAGAGACCAACCTGCAAGATGCATCAACTGCAATGGAGATCACCCAGCAAATGCTACAATATGTGAAGCATACCAAAAGAGAGTGGAATGGTTAGCAGCAAGACCAAAGGCTGGAACCCATAAACCCAGAAACACGCCTAACCCTAGGAAAACACCCAACATCGAGGATGCCACTCTTTTCCCAAGTATGAACAGCAACCATAACTTAAACGTCATACGCAACTCCTGGACCGGCAGAACATTGACTGAAGGGAACACGTATGCCTCTAAACTCACACAACCAAAAAACAGAGAATCGTGCAATGTGACCCAGCTTAACGACATCTCAGCCATAGCGAAGGAACTAACAGAAATTAATAAGATGTGCAATATCAAGGAGATGCTAGGAGCAGTCAAAGAACTCAGGCAGCAACTAAGTCAGTGCAGAACAAAAGCTCAACAATTTGAAACATTTGTCAACTTCTGCAGTAAACTTGATGACTAACAAAAATATAAAAATTTGCACCTGGAATGCAAATGGTATGAACGGCAAAATCAATGAAGTCAGAGAATTTATCAACAGGCATAAAATAGACATACTCATAATCACTGATACAAGACTGAAAGAAACAACAAAAATCAAATTTCAAAACTACAACTGTATAAGAAAAGATAATAGTGAAAAATCTTCAGGTGGAATTCTAATGCTAGTCAAGAGAAACTTAACCCACAAAGAAGTAAAGATACAGCATGACATCTCAATTGAATGCCTAGCCATAAGACTACCCACAAAAGTACACATAATAGGTGTTTACAATAGTCCAACAAATCATTTTGAAACAAATGAAATTGACAAGCTTCTCAAAATGGGGAACAAAATGCTATTGATAGGAGACCTGAATGCACGACATCCAGCCTGGAACAATAATAACTTAAACAGCAAAGGTAGGAAAATATTTAACTACGTAACAAAGAATAACTGCAGCATTTTATACCCAAATGAACACACGCATTACCCAACTAATGGGCAACCAGCGACCACAATAGACATTGGACTCAATAAAAACCTTAGAAATGTCACAGAAATGAAAGTACTTCATGAATTAAGCTCGGACCACAACCCTGTAACAATAGAACTGGAGGCACAACACGTAAATAATATAGACAAGATGGGACTTGATTACGCAAACACCAACTGGAAAGCTTTCAGACAACAACTAAATCTAGATATAATTATAAACCCAAAAATACAAACAACGGAACAAATAGACAAGGAAGTTCAAAAGCTCACAAACAAAATACAAAACGCCATAAGAGATTTCATACCCACAAAATCAATAAAAGCCATACAACACAATCTACCCCAGGGCATACTTGAAATGATAAAGAAAAGAAATAGAACCAGAAAAAGTTGGCAGAAACATAGACTGGATTATTTAAAATACAACACGTATAAGGAAACTACAGACATTAGAAGAGCTATTACTGAACACAGGAACAATGAATGGGAAGAAAAATTGAAGATGCTGAATCCAAGGGACAACTCCATATGGAGGATGACCAAAACACTCAAATCAGAATATAAAACAATACCTACTCTAACTTCAAATGATACTGAAGCAATGACGGATAAGGAAAAAACTGAGATGCTAGCAAACCAGTTTGAAAGAGTACATAACATAGATCTAATAAACAATACTGATGATCAACAAGAAGTAATAGAAGAAGCTCAGAAACTACTACAGACTGAGATACAGGAGGACGCACATAAATATGCAGCCTCACCTAAAGAAATCCACAAGATAATTATGGCTCTACCAGCAAAGAAAGCACCAGGTGCAGATGGCATTCAAAACATAGTATTAAAAAACCTACCCAAAAAAGCAATAGTCCAACTAACATACATCGTAAACGCATCAATCAAATACAGTTACTTCCCAACAAGTTGGAAAACCGGAATTATAATACCAATACCCAAATCAGGAAAAAAGGATACAGAAGCAACTAGCTACAGGCCTATAAGCCTATTACCTACCATGAGCAAAATTCTAGAAAAAATAATTCATGATAGACTTAACAAATTCGAAAAGACAAACAACATCACGATACATGAGCAGTTTGGATTCAGGCAAAAACATAGCACAACGCAACAAGTCACAAGAATAGTCACTGACGTAGCAATTAACTTCAACAAACAACTAGTTACTGTCATGCTTCTACTTGACATTGAAAAAGCCTTTGACAGAGTCTGGATACAAGGACTCATATATAAATTATTTAAGCAACAGTATCCACCGATACTCATCAAATTCATAGCCTCATACCTCAATGGCAGACATTTTCGAGTACAAATTAATAAAATGAAATCAACCAAGAGACTTATTCGAGCAGGAGTTCCCCAAGGTTCTGTTTTAGGCCCCAAACTATTTAATGTATATCTCAACGATATACCTACATTCACAAAAACAAAATTAGCACTATTTGCAGATGACACAGCAATTTACGCACATTCCTACAATGCCATAATAGCTGCTAAGCAGATACAAACACATATAACAATACTGGAACCATATTACAAAAAATGGAAAATAGATCTCAACGCCAACAAGACAGAAGTTATTGTTTTTTCAAAGAAAAAGGAAAGGAACAATAGGATTTTTCAACCCATTACTATAAACGGACACAAAACAACACCAACAGACACAGTAAAGTATCTTGGAACACACCTTGACACACGGCTCACATACAGAAATCATATATTGGAAAGTGTTAGGAAAGCTCATGCAATCCTAAGGAAGATATATCCACTAATGGTATACAACTCCGCAATGACAGTGAATAACAAAAAATTAATATATAAAATGATCATAAGACCCATCATGACATATGCTGCTCCAGTATGGTGCGGAGCTGCTAGGACAAATATTAAAATTCTGCAAGTCATGCAAAACAAATTACTAAGGCTCATACTCTCAACTGACAGGTACATTAGAATAACAGAACTTCACCAAAAATCAAACATGGAATACATTGGAGAATATTGTAATAAGATAGCAAACAATTTCTATGAAAATCATATAGGCAGTAATCCACTTACGAAAAACTTAACAGAGATCAGGTATCATAATATACCTTTTAATTTTAAGCACAGACTACCATATCAATGGTTAAATATTTTTTATAAAATACACTAATGACCATGTGATAAAAAAAATGTGATAACGAAGAATAAATAAATAGAATAAGTAATATAAGCTAAGCAAAATTGATTAAATTAAAGAAGGTATTAGATAGGAACATGGACTATAATAACGTAAACTGATTAAAATGCGACACACAAACAGGTACATGTAAAGGTGTAAAATTTAAAATGAATAAGGGTTTTTATTTTAACATAGTTTTCCCTTTAAAGAATGAAAATGCAAGATTATACCGAACATGAACCAAACAAGGGCACCATAAATGTAAGATACATTACATCGACTGAATAATTATAGAAGTAGGTTAAGCATTAATTGCAGGAACTACATTTAAATTTAATTACCAAAGAAAGTGCAACAATATAAAAAATATTTATATTTTTATATTTAACTGTAAATATGTGATATAATAAAGACTGTTACAAACAAACAAAACGTCCGATGACCGAAGTTAAGCAGCAATGAGCACCGTCAGTACTTGGATAGGTGACCGCTTGGAAACACCGTGTGCTGTTGGCACTCTTTTATTTTTATCAATGTTCTGCCTGAATTGACATATTTTATTAAAAATTAACTAAATAATGCTGCACTGAGATAACAGGCAGCGAACAAGAAACTTTCACGCCAACGGTGAAATCTTGTCTAACGGTTTCCCTCGTTCAAATTCAAAGATTTTATAATCAAAAAGACAAGCCCGAACGAACATATAATTGTAATCAATTCGATTAAAGATTACAACGTGACTAAAAAAACACTGAAGCGCACAGAAACTAAATATTTCCCATATGTAAAAAACGTAATCTTTTTGGCCCAAATGAAGTTATGGAAGTTATCACAAACCTACAAATCGAACACGTATCATTAAAAAATGTTTCTCGATTCGCGATCCAAAGATCGAGAGCAAAATATAAGAAATTACCTTTTCCATGGTTCAAATAGAATCTAATAGTATTACCAATGATTAAAAAAAATAAATACCTCTTGCACCAGAAAGTTTCTTGAAACGTTGAGCCGTGAATCGGGAAATAATACAGTGTAATAATTGTCGGAGATATAGACATGAAAGCAAAAATTGCCGTTTACCGTATAGATGTTTGAAATGTGTAGAAGCGCATCCACCAGGTGAATGCAACATTGGCAAAACCTATTATACAATGTGTTATCCGTACCGGCATACGGCTCCATTATATAGGTTGCTCAAGTTTTATCGAATACAAAAACAAAAAATAAAGGAAGCTGAAGAACATTAGGCAGCGCGCGGAGAAAAAGCCGTGGATACAATAAATAGGTTTGTCAATAACAGCGTTTCTTTCAGCTAGGCGCTAAACTGCGAGTTTCATTAGATTTCTCCAGCGACGGAATGCAGTGCACTGGACAAACGGTTCTTCAAAATTGAAGCACTATTAACCCTTTTAGTGCTGACCGAAAGTACCGCAGTCATGCGAAGAATACTGGAGCAATTTGATAAATTTGCGGAGGTTTGGGAAAAACGTCATACAAAAGGAAATAACAATGATGTTTACAAAAATTCGAAAAGAAGCATATTACGAAATAAAAGAACAATAAATTAAAGTCAATTCTATTTTAATATTTGCTGAAAATCATACGAATAACATAAATATAAGACATCATAAAAAAAAACAGAAAAATCAATTCTGTTTTAGAAACGGTACTTGCACATAAGAGAAATCATCGTTTGATCGTAGCTTTATATAGATCACGTAGTGTGAAGTATACATATTGCATTTTCAATCATTTCTAACAGAATAACTAATATTCTACCGCAAAACTAAAGAATAATTCCATGACGCACGGCAAGACTCAGAAGGATTACCGAAATAAAATTTGAGTAGTATTATAAACATTTATATTGAGTTATCTGGAAATTGTAGATACGTATCGTAGCTATTGAAAAATATTTAAAAGGCCGCAGCAAGAACAAAGGTGACATTTTTCAAACACTAACTGCTAGGAAATAGATACGATCCTTACAAAAGCCGAGGAAAGACTAAAAAATGTTACTTTCGCCCTGTCGCTGTTAAATTCTTTCGTGAAACATAAGGAGATATTTTCTTCTAATTATCTAAATCCTGCGTTACGGTCTTAAGAAAATGCCCCATGTCGAATTTTTATCTAATCGCTTTTGCGTATACGCAGTCTCGATCCACACGAGCATGGAATATAACAAAAAATTAAATCTACAAACAATTTTTTCAATTTTTTTCCAAAGAAATTAAACCATTTCCAACGTTTTATAAACTTATTTTGAGATAGAGTTCTCTCTCATTGCAAATAGTAAGACACCATCGCATATGCGATGATATATCATCGTGCGGCCCTAAAACGGTTAAAGCAAGAAACGAAAGCATCGAATTCTCTTCACTTCCAATTTCGTGCAAAATATAAGGCAATTAACGGATTATTAATACGCGGTAATACAATAAGCGTTTTCCTGAAAGTTATCTGATTTTATAGTAACATGCGTTTCAATGTTGCTGTGTATGTATACCAAAAATACAGTTTTTGCACGGGACCAGTGAAAATTATGTATCGCGATGTAGTATAATTCGTCTGCTTTAGATGATAAAATGCGTAGTGTGTTTCATTTACAACTTTCAAATCTACGCATAATAATCGGTAGTTTGGGAAACTTGATATTTCACCCGGCAATTGCTCTAGACTGTTTAATGTTTAAATATTGCATTCTTTTAATTTACGAAGTTGCTAACAAAAAGAGGTTAGAGTTTCACCCAACCAGAGTAGTCAATGAGGGTTTTGAAGATCTGGGATTTTTAGTAATAAGTACTGTCGTAGGTACGCAAGTTCTTGTGTTCATGCTGCGTGGCTTAATGGCTGATCAGAAATAACTATTGGCGTTCTGTGTTTCCAACTCTGGTATGAATAAAGAACAACTGAGCCGTTTATTTTTAAAACGACCTAAGTCCATTTATTAACTGGTTTTTTGTTGACTGTAATAATACGTACACCTAATAGATAGCTGTTATAAAGAATATTTCGCGGTTAAGTATATTCAGAGTACACGGGAATCTGGGACACATACATGCCTTCAGTTGTTTCGATAGTTAAAAATATTACTTTGAAGTTAAGCTCACTTTTTGGGCAGTTGCTTTAGTTGACTAATCAGTACATTTCAATTAAAAAATGCTCTGCGGATAAAGCATCGACAATAAATGACAAAAAATATCACGCAAAAGTACACACTTACACTTAAAATTAAAATATTCAATTATAGAAATTATTACACCCATGGCGAAGAATGAAACAACGGGATCGTTTAATTCAGAGAGTGAAGACAAATTAGTAGCTAATGGTTTCAACAAAAATCGAAAAAGAATGGAAACTGTAGAACTTTCATCATCAGAAGATGAAGATACAGACAACTAGAGAGAAAAGAATGGTGATACATACATCCAAAATGTGCAAAAATTAAACAGAATACAGGGAAAAGATATAATAGTGAGAGACATTGAAAAAAAAAACTACCGTTGTCGAAAAGCTTGTATAAAATATTACGAAGAAGGAGAAAGAAAGAATATGTTTGAGAAGTTTTGGAATTTGGGACATTTTCATAAACAAAATGTATTCCTATACGAAGCTATCAAAGGCTATGATGGGAAAAAAAACATGAAGAATAAACGGAAAAAGTTCACCAAAAAATTATAATTTTCGGAATTTGTTAAATTTTAAAAATGGAAAAGTTTCGGCCTGCAAAAATTCCTTTTGAATACCTTTAAAATTAGTAAAAGGGGATTAAAACATGTATTCAAATCTGCAAATGTATGAAATAATTTATGTTGGCGTATGGTTGGGTTATCGATAGAAATTTTTGAGGAAGAGAAAAAGCAGGTTCAAATTCACATTTAAAGTTTTCCTAAACTTGAATCCTATTATAGCAGATCTTATAACCTTAATACAAAATATCTGCGTCCTGATCTAACTCTAATGAAAATGTTTAATTTATGCGAGCTTCGTGGCAAGGAAAATAATATAAAAGCAGTTAATGAGTTAACTTGCCGAAAAATACATAAAAAAGATTTTAATTTACATTTCAACCAACCGCGCAAAGATATATGCCAAAAATGCACAAAGACATTACACTTAAATCATCGGATGATGATGAAGAGAATTAACTTATGGAAGAATAGAATTGATGTCCATTTAAGGCTAGCGGAATCAGCTAGGAAGTCATTGTAAGATCAAAAACTAGTACTACGTAATTGAGATCATTATTTTGCTTTTTCTTTCGACTTGCAAAGAGCCTTACCTTATAATGTTATAATAATATAACCCATGAAGAGGTTCCCGAGAAGCAGCTTCATGCATCTTGAAACATTTTAAAAATCTAAGAAGTGCAAGACATATTATAGCTTACAGGGCCATGCGTGCAGGATAAAATAGGAACATCATAGATAATACATTTTTAGTATCACGACAGCCGTTTGTACCGAATGATAGAGATTTCGGCGTCGTAAAAACGTCATTAAAGAAAAATCATTTACTGTTTGTCCCCCAGAATTACTATAATGTTATCAAAAAGTGCCGGAAGGGTAACAACTTTATTTTAAATAAAATGAAACTACCTGATTTTATACCAACAAGATTTTTAAAAGGGTTCAAAATTCTAACGGAGAAACAATAAATCGGGAATAAATTTTTTTTTGGGGGGGGGGGGGGGGGGGTGGATTAACCATATCAAATTTTCTATGAGATATCAAACGATGAGAATGTGCAGTTCAAAATCCTGGATTTATTACCACGTCGGGATAGATCAAGAAAATTCGAAAATATTAGACTGGCACCACTTTATAAAAATATAAGACGAAATTCAACAGCGAAATACAAGGACATGATGAACTTACTACGATATACAAAATAGGAGCATCATGACTTCTTCAAATTCCTCCCGCATACACAAAATATAGATGAGCAGTAAACTGTTATGTAATTTATGCAGCTGGAAGATTTTCAGATTTGCATTTGAAGCATTTAAGTTTGAAGCATTTTAAATTATGTCGAATAGACTTGGGTTCTTTCAAATTTTATAACAAATAGGTCAACTTGATGTATGATAAGAAAACACATAATTCACTTAATAATTGTTACTATTTTAATAGAAATTGCAAATTTAGCTGTCTTAGATACACTTAAGCAGCAGCTTAAACTCATAATAATCGTAATTTAAATATAAATGGCCTCAGGTTACTTTCACAATAAACTCAATTACCTTTAATTTTGGATGACATTTTGAACGTCTTGTACAAAACAGACAGTTGAAGTAACTCGCCTTTCATAGCCTAGTGGGTTGCGTGTCGAACCAGCAAACTATAAAAGAGGCCGTGGTTCGAATCTCGCTTTATGCCATAATTCGAGAATGATTTTTCGTATTTTCCTTTCACTTCTTTAATTAAATTTGTTCCAATATGTATTGTTTGTTTTACAAGTCTTCTGCCAAAGTTGATTATGTATGATTCTTCGGAACCATTATAAATGCATGATCACGCACAGAGACTGAGAGAAATACCAACGAGACGTCGTTAGTGTTCCGGATTCAAAAGCCCCAAGTCTTCGAATTGCCTTCTGCGAGGGGGAGAATGGAGAGTTCGGAAACATTTCTTTTGTGTCGGGCGGCTGTGGTCTGACTTAGTAGGAAGCCCTGTGCAAACGAGACGTGACTCTCAGTCCTCACGCGAAAAGATACAGCGACTAAAAAGATGACTAGAAATAGGAGTATTACTTTTCCTATTATTTTCCACTTTTCCATATCTAATAAAGAAAAAAAAATCCACAAGAAGTCCGCGGTAGGATAACGCGAAGGTAATACCTTAGTTTTACCATTGATAAACAACAGAACCGACCGAACTTTGATCAATTGAGATAATGCGGAAATAACTTCCGTAAAAATTAGTACACGCGATGGTGTTGAAATTACGGTAAAATAGCCCAATGTTGTTATAAGTTATGTAGGAATCGAACGCGTCATCCATGAGTCACATTCTGCCGAAAGGGCAGCTGCGCTATGTTATGCATTTCGAAAGATAAGAGGCAGTTCAGGGCACACCGCGATAGACTAAAGACGTGCGTGGTGTGGCTCGTGGTCCCTTTCATTCTAAGACGTAATTCTTATTCAAAGCTATTTGTAACACTGGTGGAATATATTTTATTAATTTAGTAAGTCCGATTTACTTTCCCTGTGTCTTCCCTCCCTACAATTACATAAAATTTATGGGCGGTGTTGATTAAACGGACCAATATGTTTTGACATACTGTTTTCTAAGACTACCCTTCAGACGATTGCGTAAGCTATTTTTTTGAGGTTAGAAATATATTAATTTAATTTTTATATTCTTTATAAATTAGTAAAAAAAACAGAAGAATGAACCGCTGTTTAGTCATGTGCAGTATGTAAAAACTTTGGCTGACCACTTGAGAAAAGATTTTCGTCAGACTCGTGATCAACATAGTACTTCGACCCCTAGTTTCAATAAAATTCGATTGAATGGAAAGCTACCTGTTATTCAAACCAAAAGTTAAGGAGAATTGCATTACTGGATACGTTGTCCGGCGTTAAACGTATAAGGAAATAATTATATAGTATCTAATACCTCACATTAATCGGGATGTGCTACATGTCCGCACGCGGTACGTGTAACATTGAAATAAAACCGAGGTAAAAATAAATTTGAGGGTAAAGAGTACAGGATAGTGTATGTTGTAGTTTCTTTAAACTAAGTTTAATTATTGAACAAAACGAAGTTTAAAATACAGTCAATACGAACAAAGTCTCAAGGAATATAACGGTTTTAACTTAACTAATTCACTATTTTCTCTTCTTGTCACGTCCGTCTTGTTAGGCTTTTCTATGCGATCTAATCTTTTAGTTTTAACTTTTTGTTGCTTCCCTTTATTCTGTCCGTTTGCAATCACTCAGTCGCTAATATAGGATATAATTATACCTAACAGTGTAAACCAGAGGTCGAAAGTAAAGCTGACTTCATAGACTCCTTAAATCAATGCAGGAGAAACTCGATATGTGCTTGTGAAATTTGCGGCGGAGGCGTCAGAAGACGAATTCATGCTCGGAAAAGTAAAATGTAAAAAACGAATGTAGATGTAGTGGATAAAACGTAAACAGGAGAGTCCAGCAAAAGCAAAAAGCGTGGCAAGGATAGTACAAGAACAAAAAACAAAGATGAAATTAACGAATACATTAGTAAACGTGAGAAAGAAGTAACAGATAAACGTGAAATAGTAAAAGAAAGCAATAACGATATCACAGTTACGTTAATTGGACTTTTACATTAACTAAAAAAAAATGGAACCAAACAGTAATATGACGGAAAAGGAAAAAAGGGATATTAGATAACTGGTTTAGAAATCTACAAGAAAGAGTAAGTAAGGTTGAGCAAAGAAGGCATAATCAACAACAGTGTCATGGAAAATTAAAGCAACATGGCAATAATGGGACAAAAAGTAAACAGGGAAAGTAATATTATAATTAAAGGTCTACGAACGGGCAAGTAAAAATTACCACATTATTGACCGGCAATTTTATGCGTAAGTTATTTTAAAGTTATATTAAAGTTATTATTTTGTAATTGAACGAGGAAGTGAAACAATCCAAATAAACTTGAATAAAGTTTATTTATATCCAGTGGATTGAAAGTAAACTTTGGACGTATATTTTATACAAGTTTTAATATTTTTTTCGTATGATTAATTATAGCGCAGTCATTTATGCGTAGTTGTAGACTGGTTTTGCATACATATCTGCTTTTGTTACGCTTTCCTTTTAAAGAGCTAGATTAAGCCCTTGAGCCTAGTATCAGATTCATAACTATCTTCTGATAAACAATCATTCTTCAAATCACTACAACTTACTTAAAAATCACTCGGGCAACCAGATGAACCATTCGCGTATAATTCATTGGAAAATGCTTCATTTTCATTCACCATAACGTTCCGTCGTTGTTGAGATTTTGTAACACCAGAATTCTAATAAAAACCTCAATACCAAGAAGAGCATATTTTTTATAATAAAGCGGACACGCCTGAAGACGATGAACAAAACTTTAGCAATATTCTGGATTGCCCTGCGTTTCAAAAATTAAAATAGTTAACGCAAGTGCAAACACGAGTTAACTCGTGACCGGTCAACAATGTGTTGAAAGAGAACATGAAAGCATGGTTCTGGAAGGAACTAAAGATGTTTGTGGATATAATATGATCAAGAGCAGATAAAACAAAGAATGAGGGGTTAATTATTGTAAAACGTAATAGCTGAAGAAATAAGGTGGACATAATAAAAAAATAAAAGGTAATCAAACGACTGACATATTTGCATAGACGATGTCCTCAGTAGGGGAAAAAGGCAAGTACACGCAGAATATATGCGTCCGCCAAAATGTATCGGTGTCGGTTATGGGCGCATATATGTGTTTCCCAATCGCTTTGATTTCTTACCTATTGCAGCCATAATTATCAATGTATGAGCTGAATGCAGATGCGTTGTTTATCAAATAATTTTCTTGCACCATTTAATTTGGCGTAAATGAAAAATTATCATTAGAACTTAGTTGCGCCTTACACAATTAATCAATAGAGTTCACACTAGTGAAAAGTATTTCGTCCTCAGCGAGCGCTTCGGCGAGTTTCAGGTGTCAAAGGGTTAAAGCATTTGATTAGAAACCAGCCAAAGACTGAACGCTATAAATGATGAAAAGAAGAAACCGAACAGAACAAAAAAAATTGAAGATTTCGGGAGATGGTTAGGAACAATGCAAAGCAAAAGAAAAATCAAGTTGAAAATGTTAATTAACATATTAGAGCTAAGAATATAAAAAACTATACAGAAAAATAGATCTCGAAAAGGGCTCTAACGAAAGAATAGCAGATGACGCTAAAAGTTTTATATAAGCTGTATATTTCTGTTAGTATAAATAGATGTTTAATTATTTAAAAATACATATATACGTGTGATGTAAGAACATATAATTGCAAGGCATTAAAATCTATGCAAATCTCTTCGTTGGTTGTAAATGCTGAAATAAACTATACTACGGCTGCCAGCTTACATTAAACATTTGCGGTCGAGTGTCAGCAAATAGCCGCCCAAGCCTTTTTACCGTTGCGGACGCGTATCGGCATACAGCCGTCAAATAGATGCTAAAACACTCTATAACCAAACACCGTCTTGGGTGTAAATGGTCAAAGAAACTATACTACCCCATCACCTTCCATCAATCTCGATTAAATAATATTGTAAGATTGTATACAAGGTAAAAAAGACTACGCAGTTCAGCAGAGGCACACGTGTCTCGTGCCCCGCGGTCCGCCGTTTGATCTTTCGTCTTTTGTCACTCACTTGTGTGAGTGGGGCACACCCTTGGTAACGATTGGCGAGAGAGTTGGTCTTTCGTTAACACTTAGCCCACCAATCGGGGAGATCACCCCACGAATCAGTGCACGACTGATCGGAGAGATCTCCCACTTCAACCTTAACAACGCATTTATTTTTTTCGTTATTATCAGTTACCTTGATCAGAAGTTGTTCGTAATTACTGACGAACAGTTTCTATAAAGCATTGTATATAATAAAATCCACCAATTTAATGGTGAAAATTACTTAAAAAGTTACACAATCAGTTGGAACTAAATACAGTTGAAGCGGTATGAGATATGGCAAGTAAGTATTGAAAAACGCACATGTAAGACGATTTCTCACGGCGACAAAGTATCGAACGACTGGGTGACGCAATGCACTGCCACCGAAGAACGATACGCCGAAAACAAAACAGACGCGGCACCGATAAAGGCGCAGCGCATCATCGAGAGCGTGTCCGATCCAGCGAGAAGTCATTCTTTTCCGAACCACGGACGACAGCACATTTTACGCGATCCAAAGACCCTTGTTTTACACACAATCCACTGCATAAACTGGCACGCGGTGAACGATACCACACTGTCAAAAAAAATATTAAAATGCATTACTATTTTTTTATTTCACGTTTGAGTCATGTTATTTATCTTATATTATACTTATATTATATTATATGTATACTTTTTGAGCAACCTGCAAAAAATAATTGTTATATACTTCTAATTTCATATTTTGTATAAACAGCATGTGAAATCGTTAAACGAAGTTCTTATCGCAAGATATAATTGGCCACGTAAATAACTTGCAGATCCAATTTCACGCTTCGGTCGTGGTATTTATCTTTAGACATTTTTGATATTCTTAATATTGAAACTTTATTACCTATATTTTTTTAACAACCTACAAAGAATAATCGTTATATACTTTTAATTTCATGTTTTGTATAAACAACATGTCAAATCATTAAACGAAATTGTTACTGCAAGATATAATTGACTACTTAAATAATTTTCAGACTTCTTTGGTTTTAAATAGTGAATGTCAGTCTTTATTTATGTTTTACTAATTTTCCGTTTACGTTTATGAAGAGCCTTACGTTTATGTATATTTTATTTCCGTTTATTTTTATAAATGAACTATTCCTGGACAACGTGGCCAGTCTACGCTTTTTCCCCATCTCCGGTTACAGTATATATTACAAATAAAACGTTGGAAGGGCATCGCTAAGATTATTATGTAAGTGCCTCCACAGAGAAAAGAAAACATTATTAATCCAGACGGTGGTAACATTAGTATCAATGAAGGATGTAGGTGTGAATGCAAATGAGTGTTGTCCGACACTGAAGCAAACATTGTTGTACGGAATGCAATGAATCAATCGAAATACCTGTGATGCGCATCTGTCGCGAGAGGCCTCCTTCGCTACGAATGTTTGTTTGGAAAAGGGAAGGGGAATGAAGGGGTGAGAGAGTGTTGCATTCCTTGGCACCTGAGCGATCCACCGGATAATTGTAAACAGACAGACATTGTATACCAATCGAAGCGAATGGTCAATATTCTTTAGATTAGTTTTATTAAATACTTTTTAACTTTGTTTAACGTGAATAATTCGTGTATTCATTTCATATCATCCTCACTAAAAGAATCCCACGTTAACCCTTCCGCTACTACGGGCGACTATAGTCGCCCTCCACGGTACGCTACTTATGTACGACGAGCGACTATAGTCGCCCGACCACAGTCCCTCTTGGTACATTTATCACGGACCTCTTGTTCCGTATGTTGCTTTTTATTGTTAGAGAGCATAGCATTATTGCATGCGTCTATTCTCAATCAGCCGTAGCTTTCGTCAGAAATGTTCTTTTCCTAAAAAATTCATAATCGTGACATTTTTAAGAGTGAGCATAAAATCAAATTGTGGAAAAGACCGCCGTAGCAAAACGGTTAATATAGACAAATAGGCATATTTTATAGACTTGTAGCCTTATAGCCTTATAGACTTATAGTCTCATTCATTCTTCTCATCTTCCCTCCTTTATTATTCACAGAGCTGCAATTCTATACCAACAGCAAAAGATACTCTAAAAAACTGCTTATTTTCAAGAGACCTATTCATTGGATCAAACATCCCTTAAGTATGAACTTAAGTACTGGCCTCAGTTGACCTTATACGATGGTCAAAAAACGTGTGCCCTATGCAAAAAATACGATTAAGGCCCTAATGTTCGGCAGCAATAAACGGGACAGCTGTTGAAAAGAGACCAATCGTAGTATAAAACAGGAAGAGATTAAACATTCAAAATAAGAAAAAAAAAATGCTAACTCCGTTCATTACTCTGCAGTTCAATGTGAATTTGGGGCCCAGGAAAGACACCTACGCCGGCGGATCAACGTGTTAATGGGGTTTACCGAAAAGTATTAACCCTTTAGCTACCACTAGGCTAGCCATAGAGCTGCATTACCCATACGGACTTCTTCGCCGCGAAATGCACACAACGAATTCAGCACTGTGATCTATGATCAAATGACATTAACTATGAATTTAGCCGCATTCGTGTTAACGCACTGTTGACCGGTCACGAGATAACACTAAACGTACCAAGCGGGGTCAAATGACCCCTTTCAAAATTTACTTTAAAATCGTACATTCATTGTTATTTCTTTCATTCATTTGACTTTCTGTAAATTCTTATATCATCCGATTATTCAATTTCTCGCTTTAATAAACTAGGAATCAATTAGAAATTAATTAATTAGGCATCTGTATTGATCTCGTATATTGATAATTGTGGCTGCAAGAGACATGAAATCGAAACGATTGGGGACGCATATATGCGCCCATAGTCGACACCGATAGATTTCGGCGAACGCATATACATACGCGTTCATAGCAGTCTAAGGTTTAAATCTTTCTGATGCTCTCTACGCATCCATACAATATCTTCCCGATCGTATCACCGTTGCTCTCCTGTCCTAATCTCAATATGGTTCGTGTTGCAACTTCTCCATTATCTATTGTCAATTTCCTTCTGTGCGACACCGTCGCATGAAAATTAACCACAACTGCGAGATGGGATATTTACTTCGAAAAAGTAAATTTAATTCATCACTGGCAGGCAAAACCCCTAAAAAATCTCTCACGACGTCGCATTACTGTCATTGCTAACTATGCAACTATGCCACGTGGTACACGTCACGCTGCTTCTTATATTATTAAGCGAAGAATATTACAATAAATTCTCGAAAATAATTTTTAATAATTATGCTAACATGGGTTTATGACTTGAAATGTGACACTAGATTGGAAAACTAAAATTTGATCAGTTTAAAATGGAAGGGGCCTTCATTATTTATGGTGTAAGTTTGTTGTGCACCAACACGAACTCAGCCAACGAAATCGGTCACTACACGTTCAATTGTAAAGAGTTTCCCAAATCCTACACTAAGCACATCTCCAAAAAGTATTCCTACACGATGTTGCTGCGCAAACCATAAGGGCGCTCAGGTATAAATGAACCTGGTCAAGCCGACTCACCCCACCACCTTACGGGTGATATTTAGTCACCCGGTGATTGGTCAGTTCGTCTCCTCAAAACGTACCAGGTTGTTCAATAAGTTTTGTTTTGTTTTGTTGTGGGCGTTGCTACTAGTCCAAATTTGTTTTTGTTTTGTTGGTTCACTCTTCTTATCAACGTATGTGAAGGTTCATTTCAATCACTCAATTCATTCTTTGTTTACAAGCCATTTAGTGTCGCCGTGTCACAGTATTTTCGACAATGGAAAAAATTGAATATCGTGCAGTGATAGAATTCTTAATTTTGGAAGGTGTACAACACCACATTATAATTAGCACCAAAAGAAATTCACGAACGAATCTTAAGAGTGTATAATGAACGTTCACCTTCAATTAGAACAGTAGAAAGATGGGTTGCTGAATTTAAACGTGGTCGTACAAGCCTTGAAGACGATCCACGTGAAGGACGTCCAAAAACCGCATCAACACCAGAAATCGTAGCCAAAGTACAGGATATGGTTTTGGAAGATCGTCTCTACACATCTCATTAGGCAGTGTGAGTCATATTTTAAATGAAATTTTGAGTTTTAAAAAGCTGTGTGCACAATGGGTGCCGCATTCGCTAACAATTGAACAAAAACACATTCGAATGCGACTTTCTCAACAACATTTGGAGCGTTTTAAAAAGGATAAAGTGGATTTTGTGCGTCGATTCATCACTATGGATGAGACTTGGGTCTATCACCATGATCCTAAATCAAAACAAGAGGCTAAAGAGTGGTGTGAGCCTGGTTGTTCGGCTTCAAACGAGTTCGTGTCCAGAAATCGGCCAAGAATATTCTGGCATCAGTTTTTGGGATGCGAAAGGAATTTTATTTGTGGATTACTTGCAAACTGGTAAAACAATTAATTCTGAATATTATTGCAACCTTTTGGACCAGTTGAAGGAAAAAATTCGTGAAAAAAGACCCGGTTTGCAGAAGAAAGAAATCCTTTTTCATCAGGACAACGCACCGTGTCACAAGAGCATTTTGACAATGGCTAAAATCCATGAATTAAAGTTCGAATTGTTGGAGCATCCGCCGTATTCACCAGATTTGGCCCCCAGCGACTTCCATTTGTTTCCAGAACTCAAAAAATGTATGCGTGGCAATCGTTTTTTGTCAAATGAAGAGGTCATAACGGCTGTTGAAGCGTATTTTGCAGACCTTCCGGAATCTCACTTCAGGGATGGGATCCACAGATTGGAGGATCGTTGGAGCAAGTGCATTAATGTTCAGGGAGATTATACTGAATAATAAAGTGTATTTTGAACCATAACATTGTGTTTTTCTTATCGAACGACAAAACTTATTGAGCAACCTGGTATGTACTAAGCCCTTGCTACCAGTTCGTCTGGGTTGCAGGCCCCTTCCCCTCCTGGTGGAGGCGAGAACTTTTCTCCCTCTACTGTCTATCCAGGACAATTCCGGAACAGTACAATGCGCTGTTTCGACCGCCGAGCCCGAAAGCTCTAACCCGAGCGATAGGGCTTACCACGCCACCACGATTGCAGCTCCTAACGAGCGCCGACCCAAATGGCTATGCCATGGGCGGACATAGCCCCCGTGGAATCCCAGACGCACTGTCTCTGGTGGGACCTTCGAGGAGGGATGGTAGGGATAGACAATTAGAATGTAAATCCTCTACCAGTGGTCACCCCTGCAGGCTCGGTAAAACTGGTGTACCAGCTGGGGCCGTGGAGTCGCCACGCTCCAATGCGGGGGATGTATCCTTCCATGGGGGGTGTTAAGGACCCCCACTAAGGCCACCCGCACCCTTGCGGGATGAAAGGGAGCAAGGGCTTTGGCTGACAGCTCCGACTCTGTATCGATATTTGTGATTCTCGAAGCAATGTCTGCGAGTACATTAGGTTTGAAGCAATATAAGATGCCTGTATCCATATCCTACGCTTTTCACACC
Organism: Cryptocheilus praepositus; assembly: GCA_033815515.1. Classification (NCBI taxonomy): domain Eukaryota; kingdom Metazoa; phylum Arthropoda; class Insecta; order Hymenoptera; family Pompilidae; genus Cryptocheilus; species Cryptocheilus praepositus. The sequence goes on along the minus strand of JAWWQZ010000115.1, from coordinate 1,865 downwards.
ACATCCAAATTTGTCTGGCTAATTCATTAAGAATTGGGAACTGGATTCCTCCAGTTTTATTCACGTTTGCAATTGCGGTAGTGTTATCCAATCTTAAGAGGATTTCGCAATTATGCATATGCGCTGAAAAACATTTGAGCGCCATAAATGCTGCTAAGGGCTCCAAGTAATTTATATGACGTTTTCTCTCTCTCTCTCATTTCACCAGCCATTTGCTGATTTTCTGTTACAATGACAACCCCAGCCTGTTAGGAATGCGTCAGAGAATATTTCAAGCGCATATTTTGTTTCAATTAGATTTTTCCCTATTTGACTATTAATTTTCCATCATTCAAGATCTTCTGTCAGTTCAGGTTTCACCGTCATTTTGGCTTCGTAATCTCCATCATTTATAACTAATGCAAAAAATTTTTCTCTCTCCAATTGTTTGCAGTACACTAGACCATATTCCACTGCAGGGCAGGCTGCGTTCAAGACTCTTACTAAGTGTGCAAATTCCCTAATTTTACATTCATTTTCTACCTTAAGTTTTGTTATTAATCTTTTTATTTGATCTTTCTTTTTCCCATTTAATTCAATTGTATAATCAACTGAGTTAATTACAAATCCTAGAAAGTTGCAGTTTTGAGATGGGATTAAACCACTCTTTTCTTTATTTATAATAAAGCCCAACTTTTCTAAAAAATATTTTGATTCAGTACATTTTCTTTGCAATCCTTCTATTCTTTCCCAATATATAACATATCATCTAAATAAATCGTTGACATAAACCTGTAGCTCTCAATGCATTTATCACCGGTTTCATAACCTTTATTAAGACCTACGGACTTGTACATAAATCAAACGAAAGGCATCTGAATTGATATACTAGACCTTTAAAAGTAAATTGTAAATATTTTCTACTTGACTTATGAACTGGAACTAAAAAATAGGCATCCTTGAGGTCAATAGAAGACATAAATGCATTAGGAGTCAAAAGACTTTTGCCGATCTAATATCCTCCATTTTGAAATGAGGAGGTTTAATTAATTTATTTAACTTTTTTTAAATTTTATATAAACCTATATGAACCATCGGGTTTCTGCACTAGAAAAATTGGAGAGATAAACCCATCTTTGCATTTTTCACATTTCTCTATAGCCTTTTTCGTTAAAAGTTTCTAAATCTCTAAATCCATTTGCTCGATTCCCCCTTTTCGCCATATTTGTTGCTCAAAGGATTTATATTGTATTGGATATATATTGATGGATTTATATTGTAAATTTCTTTAAACGGAATTATGTATCCACTTATACAGTTTAATACGTAACAATCTGTCGTTAGTTTTCTCCACTCATCTATAAAAAAACCTAATCTTCCTGCAAGATCTCCTACCTTATCGATTTTTTCGCTGCATCTTTCATCGATCGATTCTTTTCCCGATTCCTCAGGCTCAATCGATACTGTGGCCCCTGCTTGAAGCGAATAAATTGTTTTTTTCGGATAACTGCCCGTCTGCCTGTAACGAGTAGACGGGCCTTTTCAGTTTCCCTGACCCTGGTGTCCCTGGAAGAATTTTATCTTGAGCTTTAAGGTTTTGACAGGCCCTTTCAATGGTCTTTGCTTCCTTTATTTGTGTAGCCAAGTTTTGTCCATATAACCATTCGTCCGAGTGTAATGACTCAACCAGGGTTTTAACACTTTTCTTCATCACAGTTGTGATGAAAGACTTTCTAGCGTTGGACTGTTGATAGAATACCTCTGATAGCAGTTTTCCAGTGTCGTATAAGTATTCTAAAAGCTTCATTTGGTTAACACCTTCCTCAGGATTACCAAGAAGCAGAGACACAGCAGCACCAAGGGATATGATTGCTGTTCCCACACAT